>WOXC01000406.1:45000-112271 GCA_011680675.1 Gymnobelideus leadbeateri
GGCTCTTCTCCATCCAAGTCAGGGAGCTTAAGGATGACCAGGATGGTCTTACTCTGGCGCCAGCTTTCAGCCCCTGGAGTTTCCTGAGAATGGAGCTGTGAGTCATCAGGGCAGGTCAGTTTGGTCTCAGCGCCTGAGGGAGTAAGACCCCATCACTGTAGAATGGAATTCTTAACCTCGAGGAAAGCAAATGTTCACCCAGTGCCAAGGAAACCACTCTGGGATTTTCCAAAGAGGGAAGGGCTGACTCTCTCTGACGGCAGGCAGCCTGGGGAGGATCTATGGCTCCGGCCGCTGGCTGCTTTCCCTTCTATATTTACCCTCCTTCACCTGAAGAGAACATTGTCGAGTTTTGGAGTGCTGGCCGTTCCCCAGGAAGGAAACAGGAGGGGAAGGAAAGAACAGTCATATAGGCAAAATTCCAAGCTCAGGGTGCCGACCTTGGGGCTGCTGTGGGAGTAAGGGGGAGTACAGCTTTGGAATTGGTGACTGACCCTAATATTTAACACTTCCACCTGTACCCCACACCCCCTTTTCCACAAAAAGGAGTTGCTAGCAATATATTCTCCAGTGAGTATAAAAAATAACTACATAGAATATGGGAAGGGCATTAGCTCTGAAGGAACCTTAAACATTAACCAAATCCAGTGAACTTCAAATTTTTTTCAATGACTGATGATGATGATGATGATAGTTCACATTTAATATGGTGCTTTAGGGTTTTCATTTTCTCATTTGATCCTTACATCAATCATGTGAGGAAGGTGCTATTATTATTTCCATGTGTTACTGGAAAAGGGTGAGCTGGCATATGGAGGGCCAATTCTCAAAGCATGCACAGGTATTTCCCCACTTGGTTTCAGCTCAAGCAACCACCTGAAAGCTTGGTGGTTATGGAAAGCCAGTTTCTGGCCCACATGACCCCAGGGGTGTGATGATCAAAAGTCTTCTAATTCTTTATAGAGCCAGAAAAACTGATGAATGGGGAGTTGTTAAGCCAAAACTGTGTGTGCTTACAAAAGGGGCAACCTCCCCTTCTTTTGTGACTGTAAGGATGGAGGAACCCCCCACCCCTTCCTCCTACCTGGCTATAAGCTATGAACTTATGGCTTCTTCTTTTTTTTACTGTGTTTGTTCTTTCTTGATCTTAGATGACTGTGTCTTTTGAGGTGGACATATCCAGGCAGTGATCTGGTGTGTTTAGGAGACCCAGAGGTCCCCTCAGAGGTCCCAATGGCAGTAGGAGTGGCCACCAGAGAAGCAGTGACCAATGACAATGGGAGCAGCCACAGTAGAAAGAGGATCACCTGAGGATGTGTCAGAGAAAAATGCCAAGTATAGATTCTATAAAGGCCCCGATCCTCAGAGACCAGCAGAGAGATATTCCTATGGTGAGTTTGGTGAGGACTCCACAGAGGGAAAAAGGATTTCCAGGGCCAGGAGTTGAGAAGCACCCTCTTTGCTATGTGTCTTCTCTACATGCGTGCCTCCCTAGCATTATGCATTGAGTTTGAACCCAGTCTTTCCAGGGACCTTATGTGTACAAAGGGATCATGCATCCTGAGTTCTGGGGCCGCCCATAACACATGACATTATGACACAACTCAGTAAATCCCTTTTCTAAAAGCAAATTGATGTTTGCAGGGAGTGTGCTGGTGGGGGCTTGGAAGTGACAAGAAACCCAGCCACCCACAGATTTGCCCCTAGAGCCCCAGGAAAAATAACAGCTGTTTCTCTGTGTGCAAGAAGCTTTCAACCATTTTTCCTGGGTTCTGTGATAGGAAAGGGAGAATCTGCTTCAAGGAAATCCCATGAACCAAATGAACAGAAGCCACTGAATTGGAGTTCAAGGGTCCTGGAAGAGAGGACTTTTTGACCTGGACCCAAAGCTTGGGCCCCAGACATTTAAAAGGGCCTTACTTCCTCAGTGAGCAGAAGAATCATAAGAGTTTAGGAAGGGAGAACTTGACAGTGGAGTTAGAGATAGTTGCAAAAGCCTGGTGTATATGGTAACCTGTGCCAAGCTAAAATGAGTAATAAGCCTGGACTTATAATTACACATCTGAATATAGTTTATACCCCTAAACTTCCACATGCTGTATGTAGTAAAATAACTTCTGCTCTCTATAAACAGTAGAATGCTCAAGGGCTCTCCTACAGAGGAGACAGTAAGGAGCGGGGATGGGGAGGCAGGAGGAGTGGTTACTGCAAGAGACAGTTGAGGCAAGGCCAGCAGCATGGGCCTTGAAGACTGGGCCAAGTCAAGGGCATGGTCTTGTTAGAGGAAACTCCTGATGCCTTGGGGGTGGGGATGGTGGTAGAAATTTAACAGAGAGCAGTGGGCAAATAGAGAGTGAGGAATTGGGGAACCTTCTCTCTGGGGGCTGCTTGGGACAATTGTTTCCTTGCCACATTAGCACAAACAGGATCATGGTTCTGGAACAGGTTGGCTCTGGAAGTTCTGAAAACCCTCATTTGGTGAATGTCAGGGTTTAGGACTAGACTAAGGCTCTGGGGAGGACAGCTGGGTGGTGCCATAGTGCACAGAGTGTTGGAACTGGAATAGGAAAGACTCATCTTCTTGAGTTCAAATCCAGCCTCAGACACTTCCTAGCTGTGTGACCCTGAGCAAGTCACTTAATCCCATTTGCCTCAGTTTCATCATCTGGAAAATCAGCTGGAGAAGGAAATGGCAAACCACTCCAGTGTCTTTGCCCAAATGGTGTCATGAAGAGTCAGACACAACTGAACGGCAGCAAAAGGCCCTGGGAAGGGATAGGAATTTGCCCAGGATAGTAAGCATCAAAAGAAGATTTAGAACCCAGGTCCTTTGACTGTGGAGCTAGTGTTCTTTCCACCAGGTAGAAGGAGGAAGGGAGAATTGGTTTCTGCTCCTGCATAGAGTACTATCCCTTCACACACACACACACACACACACACACACACACACACACACACACACACACACTCACACACTCACACACACACACATATACACACATACACACTCTCACACACATACACACTCTCACACACACACTCACTCACTCACACACACACACTCTCTCTCTCTCTCTCTCTCTCTCTCTCTCTCTCTTTCTCTTTCTCTTTCTCTCTCCCCTTCAGGATTAATCCACATAGTTAACTGGCCAAGGTAATAGGGTGGAGAACTGGCTGTCCTCTGAATTTGTTTTGAAACTTCCAAAGAATTCTCATTGCTTATGGAATCAAGTTCCAAGTCTACCCTCAAGGCACTGCATAATCAACCTAGTTCATTTACCTCCTACAGCTCCCTTGGCTTCAGCCAGCCTGGTTCCCTCACTGCCCCCTACACAAGTCATTCTCACTCTAGCCCTCATCTCTGTCCCCTATAAGGAATGACTTCACCTCATTCATATGGAGACCTTCCCTAAGATCCCATTCAATGTTAACCATAAGTCATCTTCCTAGAGCACTTTTAAGGGGAGTGATTTTTAGAACGTACATGACCCTGTGAAATAGGTTATTTGTCATGGGACGACAAGGAGGTTCAGTTAGTTATCATTTATTAAATGAGGGGGTTTAGGAGTGGATGGCCTCTGAGGTCCCTTCCTGTTCTAGAGTTAAATAATTTGCTCAAGGTCATACAACAGCTAAATGTCAGGACTGGGAATTGAACCCATGACACCAAGTCTTGAGACCTTTCCACCACCCCAGCTGTGTCTTCCATGAGTCCTTAACAACCCACACTTTTCAGAATTTCCATTACATGTTTAGTTCATACCATACCCTCATTGCCTTGAGTGTATTGGTCTTGCCTCTCCAACTTGATCCATGAAGGTAAAGGATTTGCTTTATGTCTTTTGTGTATAGCAGGCCCTCAATAAATTAATTCGTTCTTGTGGATGGGTTGATGGAGGTTATATCACTGTGCCCCTCGGATCCTCCAGCAAGACTTTTCTGCTTTCTCCCAGGAAGGGTCTTCTTCTGGGCAATGTGGAACTGATTCCAGGGAAAGGATGGAAGAAATGGAAGTCTTCTCTACCCCACCATATTGGAAAGCAAATGCCAGAATTCTTTCCAATTGCAAAGGGAAGAATCAAGACCAAAGAATGGAAACTGGACTGAGCTGACTCAGGTTGTGTCCACATGATATCAACACAATAATTTAAAAAGTGAAAAATGAAAACAGCTCATTAAGGGAGAGGGACAAAAGGGGTAGAGCCCCAGGGGATGTCTTTGGTTCTAACTGGTGCCAAGCTGCCAAATAACAGACCTGGATGGTTTGTTGCTTTGTTTTGTTTTTCCATTGACTTAACCAGTATGTTTGACTAGACTGACCCAATCAACCAGCCAGTTGTTTTGGCCTCCTGCAGTTCTGTCCTGAATCCCTCCTGGGTTTTTGCCCCCTGTTGTTCTTGACCGCTCCCCTGAGTGTTCTGCCCTTCTTTCCCCATGTTGGTATCCTGTTTATATGCTGCTGTCTGGTCTCTTCAGGCTATAAGTTCCTGGGATGGGGATTCTGCCAGGTTCTTTGCTTTCCACATTTACCACAAACAGCTGCCCTTGAGAAGTATCCAGAATCTCAGAATTAGAAGGCACTTCAGAGGTCATCTAGTCCAGCTCATACTTCTAAGCACTTACAACGTGCCAAGTACCATGCTAAACACTGGGGGTTCAAAATGCAAAAGTGAAAAAAAGTTCCTGCCCTAAAAGAGCTCACTTACATTCTAGTGAGAGCGGTAGCCTGGGTGGAACACTTTGGTCCAGAACTGGAGAGATGGTGAGGCAAGTCAAGACATCACCCATGATGCTGCTAGCCCTCTTTGAAAGGACAAACAATAACAACAGAAAATTACAGGGATGACTAATGGAGTATGGGAGAGTAGATGCACACCCCATCCAGGAACAATGGCAGAGTTGATTTGACATGTTTCCAGAACTTGGGAGGTTGGGAGGAATGAAAGGGTACAATCCAAGGCAGACCTACATAACTTGGCAGTAGGTAGAGGCCAAAATTAAAATAGGCCAAACTTCTTTGGCGACAGATAGGTTAGACGAGAGACAGACTGATGACGGTTGGTTGCCTCAGGTCACGTGACAAACAAGAAAGAGTACTCAGGGGCAACCCTACATTTTCCACAGGCTTCAAATGACCCAGGAGTTGTATATCATACAGCCCTGGTCTAAGACAACAAAGCAATTGGCACTGAGATGGCCTCCCTGGGACTTACCTGGAATAGATGTGTGGGAAAGAACAGGACAGAAAGGCCCCATGGTGGACGTTTCTTCAGGAATACAAGGTGATTGGTGAGGGTCCCATGGCCAAAGAATTAAGAATGCTACAATCCCTCTAAGATACCCTCAGTGAAAGATTCTCCCCTAGAAGACTTTTAGTGGTCAGAGAGTACTCACTTCTTCCTAAAACAACGCATTCCACTTTGGATAGTACTAATTATTAGGAAGTTTTTCCTTAGAGGGAACTGAAATTTGCATCTCTGTACCTTCTATCTATTGTTCTTAATTCTATCCCCTGAGGTTAAGCAGAGCCACAATCAGAAAATAGTACCTGGGGCAAGCAAGACAAAAGGTGCCCTCAAATCAACTTTTTAAGTCAAATTAAACTAGAAGGGAGAGATTTTGGAAAGAGACTTTAGACCTTTTGACCCAAGGTCCCAGGGAGTAAGAATGACCTTCTTGTTAGCTTCCTACCATAATTAATCTTTTCTAATTGGGTACTAAGCTCAGTTGTTTCTAAGCTTCTGAAAGTGAGTCACATACTGTTAGCAGCCTCTATAATGCAGCACCCTTGGGGCAAAGCTCTAGGTACCCTATCCTAGTTACAGTTTTGAGAACAAGTCTACTTATTCTTCTACCATTTGAATACTGGAAGATGACTATGTCCCTCCTCCCCTCCCCATTCAATTCAACAAGCATTCATTTAAGACTTCTCTTCTTTAAATTAAATTTCTCTAGTTGTTTTAAGCAATCCTCACATGACATGGTTTCTAGTCTTACCATCCTGGTAGCCCTCCTCTACACATTCTCTAGTGTGTCAATGTCCTTCCTAAAAGGTGGTTCCTAGAAGGAAGGAGTCTCCTTGTTCATAATACCTCAAATGCTACACATTCCAGATAATACCTCAAATGCTACACATTCCAGATAATACCTCAAATGCTACACATTCATTCCAGAATGATCAAATGATCACCTCTCATCCTGAACCACACATGTATTCACCCTTGTGGGATACTCCCCCTTTTTGGTGCTTTTATTGAGGAAATGTTACCCTTAATAATAACAGCACCACAACTTATATAGAACGATCCGATTTAAAAAGCCTCTTCACATATATTGCCTCATTGGATCATCAGCACAATCTTTAGAGGAAGAACAGGGAAGGGCAAGTTTTATTTTTCCCTTTTTCCAGTGAAGAAACCTAGGCAGGGCTAGAACTAGAGCCCTAGGTCTAGTCTGCCCTTTGTTCATACTGTCCACCTGCCATCCACCATTCTGAACATTTGGGAGGGGAGGGATCTTATCTTGAAACTTTAGAACAGTTCACTTTTGGCAGGATGAGAGGTGTTTTCTGATAAGAAACCTGAAGTTGTCTATGTCCTGAGAAATACACCATAGCAGCCTCTGTCCTGGGTCCCCTTGGCCCTTCTTATAGTTGGAGTATGACTGTAAAGAGGGGTAGATATCTCTGTGAATTACTATTGAATCTAGACTAGTGATATAGTAGCTCTCAATTCCTAGAGTTCTAAAAGAAAGGCATCTTAGAGATCATTCACTCTCACTCTCTGATTTTACAGAAGGGCAAAATGAGGCCCCAAATGGGGAAATGACTTAGTCAAGTCATATGGGTGATTAGTGAGAGAACTGCTTAGTATGGTAGTGTTATATCTTAAACACCTTCCCCAGAGTTGTATTTATTCATCCATTCATTCAAAAAAGATTTATTAGGTGCCTGCTGTGTACCAGGTGCTGGGGATACAAAGACAAAAACAAAAACAAAATCTTTTTAAAAGCACTTCTTCACTCTTGGTGTGATGTATGTTGGAGGAAAGGCCAGGGAGTATGTCTTCCATAATGGACAATAATAGTAGTATTTCCACATTCTTTTTCACAATGTTTGTCACAGACACTGAGGTACTTCTACCACTAATATAACAGACAAAAACAGCCTTGGAAATTTCAAGAAGGGAAAGACCTTTAGTCTAAAACTCTGAAGATTCAGGTTCTACTCTCACTCTGACTCAATTTGACCTTCAGCAAGTTTTTTTCATTCTCAGGCCACAGTTTCCTCTTCTGGAAATTGACATGATTGGACTAAATTACTTTTAAAGTCTTTCCACTCCTGACATTCTAGAAAAGGGAGCATTCCTTAAAATGGTAAGCAGTACCCATCTAAAACCAAAAGCAAGTATTATCTGTATTGGGGATAAGCTAGAAACCTTCCCGGCAAGATCAGAGGTGAAGCAAGGGTCCCCATTATCACCATCATTATTCAATATAGGACTAGAAATGTTAGCTAGAGCAATAAGAGAAGAAAAGGAAATCAAAGGAATTGGAATAGGCCACAAGGAAAAAAACTATCCCTCTTTGCAGATGATATGATGAACTTAGAGAGTCAATTTAAAAACTACTTGAAATAATTAACACTTTTAGCAAAGTTGCAGAACATAGGATAAACCCACTCCTGATGTTCTAGGATCATGGAGAAAAGTAGCCTGATCTAGTAAAAAATCAGGAGAATCTTTGGCCCAAATTCCAACTCTCAACACCTTCTGGGTATGTTACTTAGGAGGTAGCTAGGTGGTGCATTGGTTAGAGTGCTCCACCTGGAATCAGGAAGACCTGAGTTCAAATGTGGCCTCAGACACTTAATAACTCAGACACGAAATTGCTTTGTCTTTGTTTCTTCAACTGTGAAATGGGGATAATAATAGCACTTACCTCCCAGGGTTGTTGTTAGAAGCAAATGAGTTAATATTTGCATAGTGCCTGGCACCTAATGGGTTATTATTATTGTTGTAATTTTTTTGTCATTGGCAAATCAGTTTAGTTCCCTGAGTTTCAGTTTTCTCAACTGTAAAATGGGAATAATAATATTGATCCTACCTACCTTATAAGGTGGTTGTGAGTGATGATGAATATGAATTGTTATTAGTATAGTAGGCAACTGGCCTATGAGGGTGTAGTCCTGGGAGGATGTGCCAGGGGGCTTGGCATGGTACCAGCTGGAAGTACAAGATGATATTGAACTACATTAGGATTCCAATTCCTGTGATCCCTACAGGGTCATGTAGAGGAAGGAGAGCTAACTTTGGAGTCAGGAGATGCTCAGCCCTCCATCTCAAAATACATGCTCATCTGAGATCAAGAAAGAACAAACACGTGAGAAAAAATAAAGAAGCAGTCACATGCCCATAGCTTAAAGCCAGGTGGGAGGAAGGGGTGGGGGGGGGGTTCCTTCACCCTTTTAGCCACAAAGGAAAGAGACTGGGAGAAGGGCAGGTTGCCCCTTTTGTAGGCACACAGAGTTCTGGCTTAACAACTGCTGAGTCATCAATTCTTCTCTCTGTAGAAAATTAGAAGATTTTTGATCATCACACAAATATTGTGATTGTTTCCTGTCTTCTCGGGTAGTGAAAAAAAGAGAGACTTTTGATTGACAGCTGAGCCAGGAAATTGCATGTATACAAAAGGAACTAACTAAATTGAGCCTCTCTCTTCCCTGGTGGCGAATGAAACAAGAACTACTGTGGACTTGGGGATAGGAGGGGAGAGATTCTGGTCCTCCTCAATCAGACTGTGACCACACGGCCATATAGTCCTAACTCAGGGCACAGCTTGTTTTGCTGGAACCTAGCTCTGGAAAACAGGGTGTCTCCTAATATTTTGACACCAGCCTCTGACATATTGACTTTGGGACCCCAGGGGATGACACATAACCTCTTATTGCCCTAAACCAACTTCCTAAAACTCATAGCTGTGGAATAATTATCAGCCTGAAATGGTTGAGAGAGTCCTCATCAGAAATCCCTTAACCCAATGAAATCAGACACTACCCCCCCCCCACAAAGGGTCCACAGATTTTTCTTGCTCCTCATTCCTTTATATCCCTCTATCTTTTCTTCTTCAAATACTTCCCCTTTTCCAACATTGTCTGATTTTGCACTTTGAGGCCCCCCACCCATTCTACTTGTCTTCCATCTCTTCATTCTTTCACCTTTCCCTTCTATTTCTTGATTATCTAGTATTTATCCTCTATATATCTTGTTTGTGCATAAATCTCTCTCACTAGGCTGCAAGCTCCTTGAAGGCAGGGACTGTCTTGCTTTTTTTTGTACTCCTTGTGCTTGTAACTGTGCCCGTCACATAGCAGACGTTAAAATGCTTCTTCATTTTTCCTCCATTTAACTATCATCTTTTTGTTAACTGTCTCTCTTGTTAAAAATGAGAATTCTTTTTCTTCCTTCTCTTTCTACCTCTACATCTTTTAGAATCCTAGCTGCTCCCCTGGTATTTAGCATAGATGATTCCTGCATACAGTATATTGTGGGGTAAAAATCAACATGACATGGAAATTTATAGTGAATAGAGAGATCCACTATATAAGCAGAAACTCCAACCACTCCTCTTCTGTGTGGTTTCTCCAGCCTGCTGCTTAAAAGTAGTGGGTATGTAAATGAGAATGGAAATCACCTATGCCCCAGTTTCTGTCCCCTGACCCTATCTCCCTCCCTACTTCCCAACTCTTAAATTGTAGCCCTATGCACATTAATATATAGCTCTACATTTCAGATCTCTCTGGCCTTCATTTTATGCTATTTGCAGGACATCTCCCCTTGAATGAACTTTTGGTATTTAAAACGTAACCTGAAATGAACAAGTAATTATTAAGCCCATACTATGTGCCAGGCGCTGTGCTAAGCACTGGGGATACAAAGAAAGACAAAAGATAGTCTCTGCCCTCAAGGAGCTTACAGTCTAATGAGAGAAACAACATGAAAACAAGCTGCATACAGGAAAAAATAGAAATAGGGATTTAATGATGTGGGGAACCCTGAGCTAGGCTAGAGGACTAGAGTGCCATGTCCCACACTAGTTTTATGGCCCCGGCTGATTCATCTGATCTCTCTAGGTCTCAGTTTCTTCAATAACAATAATAGCTAATATTTGTATAGCATGTACACTGTGCCAGGCACTATAATAAGCACTTTATAAATATTATCTCACTTTATCCTCACAGTAATCCTTATGAGGCAACTGAGGAAAACATCGGTTGAATGACTTGCCCAGGGTCACCCAGCTAATGAGTTCCTGAGGCTAGATTTGAATTCAGGTCTTCCTGTCTCTAGGGCTATCTGCCCTATCTCTCTACCACCTACTTGCTCAGCTGGCAGATGAGGGGATTGGATTTTTCCCCTAAGATCCCTTGAAGTTTAATGAGACTGGATGACAACATGTTGGGTTTGTTGTAATGGGAATTCCTATTGGGTATGGGTTGGACAAGATGGCGGTGGCAGTCCCTTCCAATTCTCAAATCTGAACACTGTGTGAAGTCCTCCCCTCCCTGATAAAGCTGCCCTGTGTGCCTCCCATCGCCCAGTTCCTCTGCCTCTCCTCCCTCTCCCCCAACTCCCCCCACTCTCAAGCAGAGGACCTTGGAGCACCCTGTCAGAGGAAAATCTGAGTCCTGGCTCCGAGGTCTGGGAGCTGACCATTGAGAAACAAGCACCTTCCTTAGAAGGTGTGAAGGTCACTGACTTGGTCTTGAGTACATCTCCATCTGGTTTACCCAATACCACTTTCCTGGACCCCATGATGACAGTAAGAGGCCAGGAGATCCATCACCAGGGATGGGTTTCCTGTTGACAAATGCCAGCTTGTGGCATTGGGTTGTGGTTATGGTCCAAAAGAGCACCTATCTAAAAATGGACCCCTTTTGCTCAGATGACCTAGAGTGTGTGTGTGTGTGTGTGTGTGTGTGTGTTGTGTTGTGTCTTTGAATCATCACTGTTTCCTTCACACTGAGAAAAAAAAAAACAACCCACTTTCCACCCGCCTCCACTGTTTTCCTCTACACAGCCCCACACATCCTACAAGCCCCACAGCTATGAAAAATCTGGAGTCTATTCAGTCCTAGGCCTCCTCCCCCAAACTGACAGCTCAACTTTCCTGGCAGAATCCATAGGGTGGCCGAGACGTCATCATGGGGGCCAGTATGTTTATTGGTTAGAGCAGAAGGAGTTAGTACTTTTATGTTTTGTTCCTAGCTCACTGTGTGGCCTTAAGGCAAGTTATCTGACCCCTTCGTGCCTCTGTTTTCCCAGCTGGAAAAAAAAAAGGACCATAATACCGTTCTTCTCAACATTTATTTTGGCAGTGAATTTGATACAGTGGAAAGAGCATTTGTTGACTTTGGGGTCAGAGAACCTGGGTTCAGATCCTGTCCCTAAAGTTCATTACATGTGTGGCTTTGGGTAAGTCACTAAACCTCCATGGGCCTCAGTTTCCTCATTGCTTCCAACTCTAGATCTGTGATTGGTGATCCCTTTCTAAGTGCTTACTAGACAGTGGAGTGGATGATTAAGAAAGGGTATAGAACCCAGAAAAGTCCTTGAAGATCATCTTGTTCACAAACTCTAACTTTACAGATAAGGAAACTGAGGCCAGTAGCATTAAGTGCCACACAGGCTGCAAAGCAGAGCCAGAATTAAAAAAACAAACAAACACAAAAAACTAAGGTCCCCTAACTCTTGATTCAGTGTTCTTTCCATTGTGGCATGTAACCAGAGGACAGATTGGCATTCGTTTAGGATAGTAGATGAAACAGATGGCCTGGGATGGGGTTGGGGTGCAGGGTAGCTGTGAACATCTATCAAAACCCACATTTTGATTCTACTTCAGTCAGTATCTCATATTGGGGACTAAAATGACTCTATTATATAATATGTGTTTAACATCCTACAAGTTTTATTAGATTCTGTCCATGTCTCTCGATTGTTCTCTGAGCATCTCTGTTCTATCTCTACCAAATAAAAAATAAAAGGAAGTGACCCCCTTTTGCAACAAAAGATGCTTAAATATGACCTAAGGAAGAACTTCTGGAGGTAGCAGGCTAGGTTGTGAAATCTGTAGGAGTAGGTATCTCCAAGAAGTTACCAAGGAGACACCCATTTGTCTGAGACAGTTTTGGAGGCAGGGTGCTTGGAAGGATGCCCAAGGCAAAGCAGACTACCTAGGAAGGGGCATTTCTTTGGTGACTTCCCATCCCAAGCCCCCATCTTGTTGACAGTGGATTGAAATCTTTCTAGCTTAGGTTATGCGGCTTATGGGTCATCTGTATGAACATTAAATCACCAAAGATGAGATCATGGTTTGGGATGGAGAGAATGACCATAACTCATTGAGAAAGGAGGGGTGGGGGAACTGACAGATGATAACAATAAGGATGTGAATGGGATGAGATCAACAGATGGCATTAACTTCAAAGGAATAGAGGATGATGAGTGGTGGTGGCAGAGGGATATTCTGGAAGTTAATTAACCAATCAATCAAGAAACATTTATTTAGCACCTCCTATGTCCCAGGTACTGTGCTAACCACAAGAAGGGATACTAAGGAGTAAATGTCAGTTTAACTCTTCCTTCTAGCCCAGGATGGATGGGGGCGGTGGTGGGCAGGCCAGAAGGTCATGAAAGGAGGGGACCTTTGCTGGAGAGCATGACAAGGATGAGATGGCTTCAGGGGAAAACCAAGTTTCTGACAGCAGCAGCAGATGGGACCAGCAAAAGGAGAAAAGTTCTAGGATGAAGGAGAATTTGTCAACCACAGGCTTCCAGAGAGTGTGATGGAAGGGGAAGGAGGAAAAGAATAGGGACCAGAAATGGGTGGACCTAAGGCCGATGGAGATAAGAGTGCAGAGAGCTTAGTGGAGAAGGGCAGTAGAGGACCGAATTACAGGGACTAGGGGAAGAGAAAGTAGAAATATGCTGTTTATGGGTCATCAGTATGAACATTAAATCACCAAAGATGAGGTCATGGGTTGGAATGGAGAGAATGCCATAACTCATTGAGAAAGGAGGGATGGGGGTTTCTATTTTTTCATAGAAATATGTCAGCCATGGAGCAGGAGAAATACCAGGTATGGTGCTAATTTTCAGCAAGGGAATAAGCATTTATTATTGGATAGATCTCTCTTTTGTCTCTCTCTTGTATATCTTGTATTACGCTTATCTATGTACATTTCAACACCACCTCTCCAGTGGAATATAAACTCTTTGAGGGCAGGAAGATATGCTGGGCTGTGGGTACAACCAACCAACCAATCTATCCATCCATTCATACATAAGCTTTTATTAAACCCTTGCTACATGCCCAGCAGTACACCTTCTAATTGGAGATTTAAAAAAAAAATGGCAGACTGTTCCAGTATGGTTGCCAAGAAAACCCCAAATGGGGTCACACAGTTAGACCTGACTTAACAACGACAACAAAGCAGGCTGGTTCAAAGCTACGTAGGTCTGAGAAGAGCTGTGCCCATGCAGCCTAGATTATAGTTGTTTGTGCTTGGTTTTACTCCTTTTACCTCTCTGGGGCCAAATAAGAACATGTACAGTTAAATCATGACTGCATGAATAATTCCACTATGCTATACTCACATGATTGGGGTCCATTAAAATGCAACATCAAAGTGGAAAGGAGCTGAGCCAAAGAGACCAAATAAAATCCATACAAACTACACTTCTAGGCTAAAGAGACAAGTATTGCCACCTTTGAAAGGGTTGAAGATTAATAATAAATAACAGTAATAGCTAGCATTTATGTAGTACTTAGTTGTTTGGCTATTTAGGCATGTCTGATTCTTCATGACCCCATCTGGGGTTTTCTTGCCATTGGATTGGTTTGCCATTTCCTTCTCCAGCTCATGACAGATGAAGAAACTGAGGCAAACAGGGTTAAGTGACTTGCCCAGGGTCACACAGCCAGATTTGAACTTAGAAAGATGTCTTCCTGATTCTAAGCCTGACACTCTACAATTCCCTGAACCATCTTGTCTTTGTGACTGAGTGTAAAGAGCCTCTCTCTGTTTCTGTCTCTTTGTCTCTTTCTGTGTCTCTGCCTTTTCTATCTTTTCACGTCTCTGTCTCTCTGTCTCTGTGTCTATCCCTGTCTCTGTTTCTGTCCCTGTCTTTCTTGTCCCTGCCTTGTCTGTTTTTTTTTCCTCCATGTCTCTTTACATCTGTTTAAGGGAGAGAAACAGGCTCTGAAGCACAGTTGCTTAGTTGACTATAAGGGGTTCAGAGAAGTGATCCTAGGTTAGAGCTGCCTTTGAGTCCATCCCTTCGTCCCTTCTCTCCTGGAGAACTTGCTCTTGATGCTGACTCAGACTTTCATCTCCCTTTGGGATCCGCTTGCCTTTTCATAAACAGACTAGGAATTTTTCTTGGCCAGGCGTGGCTGCAGAGAGCCCAGTGGGTTGTGCCCTTTAAGCGTCTGCTCCCAGGTGATTTGGATCAGGACACATCGGGAAGTTGGTTTTTCAACGTTGGAGTCAACATGTGGGTGTGTAAACACTGACCAATTTCACTGTCGAGTCAACTGCTTTTAAATGGGGACTTTCACATGCATCAGACCTTTCAAACTAACATAATATTTAAACAGAAATCTATTTCCCCTTTTAGGACCAGCAGCCAGGACTGATAATATTCCTGTTCCAACCAGAGGTTTCCCCCTCTCATTCTTGTAACTAGCTTCCTCCTGGGGTGAGTGAGGTCATGATGTGGAGGGTATGATGTCATCCCCTATGCTGGGCCTCAGTTTACCTACCCAACCCATTTGTGAAGTCTGAGGTTCATAAAAAGCCCTTTGTACAGGAGCTCAAACTCTGTATTAGTCCAATTTTTCTATACAATTTGATTACGACTTAGCAAGTGTCCCCCAGTGCTGACCCTAGGCAGAATTACATTAGCACATAAGCTCTTTGAGGGCATGAGCTGTCTCTTTTGATGGGAAGGTAGATTTTTTTCAGCAGGCATAGTTCAATTTATATGTTTATGAAAACATCTCTGTGGTTGCCACAGCAGCTGCCTGGGTCCTCTGAGCAGACGCGCTTGAGTGTGTGTCTTCACAAGGTGGTCTGTGAATTCTTGATAGGGAGACTTAGTGAACACAGTCTCCTCCCCCAGGTCTGGGGTCAAATAGCTGTATGCTTTGGAGATGGCATCAAAGGTGGCTTTAGCAAAGTTGCCCAGAGTGGCAGAACAGCCTCTTGCAGAAGTGTAGCAGTCATCAATTCCAGCCATCATCAGGAGCTTCTTAAGCACAGGAGCCGAGACAATGCCAGTACCTCTAGGAGTGGGGATAAGGCGCACCAGAACCCATCCACTTTGCCCAGTGACCTTGTAGGGTCACTGTGTGAGGCTAGCCAATCTTTTTCCCCCAATAGCCATGTCTCACAAGAATGATGGATAGCTTGATCAGAATCAAGGATCATGAATAACTGTGACTGCTTCCTTGGAGCACTTGACACTCAGACCAGCATGGCCACTGTAGTCACCTCTGGTCACAAAAGCCCTGCACCTGGTATATTGTCCAGCTCTAGTTTGTTTCTGAACAGCCATGATCTTCAGAATCTCATCTTTCAGTGAAGATCCCAGAAAGAAATCGATGATCTCAGACTCCTTGATAAGAAGCAAGAAAATATAGATCTCTTCCAAAGACTTGATCTTCATGTCCTTGACTAGCCCAGCTTAGTGACAGGAACCCACTCCTTGTCTATGGCCTTTCTTTCCCAGGCCCAAGGCTACAGCCACAGCCTTGACCTTGGCCTCCACTGCTGAAGTTACCTTGGAAACCACCCTAGCCTCAGACTGGGGGGTTGGGGAGCAGTGCTTCCCACACCTCCTGTAGCACTAGTGTTGGCCACAATTTGGAGTTCACTAGAAGTAGAAATGGTGGATTTTTTTTAAGGGAGATTGGTTTAGATCTCCAGGCACAGTTCCTAGTACACAGTAAACAATTAATGTTCATTGAATTAATCTGAATTGTGATGCAGCAGAGTATGCCTTGTGGGCAGCTAGTTGGCAAAGTGGATAGAGCTCTCAGCCTGGAATTAGGAAGACTGATCTTCCTGAGTTAAAATCTGGCCTCAGACACTTACGGACTGTGTGACCCTGGGCAAGTCACTTAACTTTGCTTGCCTCAATTTCCTCATCTGTAAAATGAACTGGAGAAAGGAATGGAAAACTTCTCCAGTATCTTTGCTAAGAAAACTCCAAATGGGGTCACGAAGAATCGGACATGACTGAAATGACAGAATGAGAACAAACAAACAGCAAAGTATAGCATCAGAACTCTGCTTCCAGTAGATGGCTATGCTATTCTCCTGCCTCCTGAGCTCTGGCCACCATCCAGAGGAGGTAAGCTGGGGTCCTGTTTGCTCAAGGTCTTGCTCTCAGCTAGTTGTCAACTCCATAGATGGAAGTATATCTGATCAGAATGAACACTTCCTGAGGTATTTACATTTTTAATAGTTAAACGTGTAGAAATCTGAAAAGCTCTTCAAGACCCTGGAATTAAGTTATAATGATAGGATAAATTTATATTTCTGGCCAAGGCCTCAATAATATCTCGTTACCCCTTGGCCCACCTATACCACTACTATTGTTCAGTACTGTCTAACTCTTCATGACCCTATGGGCCACAGCACACCAGCCCCTTCTATCCCCCACTCTCTCTCCAAGTCTGTCCAAGTTCATGTTTGTTGTTTGTATGACACTATCTAGTCATCTCATCCTCTGCCATCCCCTTCTCCATTTGCCTTTAATCTCCCCCAGCTTTAGGGTCTTTTCCAGTGAGTATCATCTTCTCACTTATGTGGTCAAAATATTTAAGTTTCAGCTTCAGTATTTGACCTTTCAGTGAACAGCCTGCAATGCTTTCTTTAAATATGACTGATTTGATCTCCTTGCCACCCAAGGAACTCTCAAAAGTCTCCTTTACCATCACAGCTCAAAAGTGTTGATTCTGTAGTGCTCAGCTTTCCTTATAGACCAGCTCTCACAGTCTTACATTGCTACTGGAAAAGCCATAGCTTTGACTATATGGACCTTTGTCGGCAAGGTGATGCCTCAACTTTTTAGCATGCTGTCCAGTTTTGCCATAACTTTCCTTCCAAGGAGCAAGTATTTTTTAAATTTAATAAATACAGTTGCCATCTACAGTGATCTTTGAGCCCAAGAATATAAAATCTGACACTGCTTCCATTCTTCTCCCTCTATTTGCCAGGAAGTGATGAGACCAGTTGCCAAGATCTTCATTTTTTTTTAATGTTAAGCTTGAAGTCAGCTTGATATTTCTCTGGGTAACCTTAATTCCAGCCTTTGAATCATCCAGCCTGGCATTTCACATGATATATTCTGCATATATGTTAAATAAACAAGGTGACGATTTTAATAGTCAAGTATATGGAAATCTGAACAGTCCTTTCAACATTTTGGCATTAAGCCATAATGATGGAGTGAATTGATATTTCTGGCCAAGGTCTTTTTAATAAAAATGATGTCATTGCCCTTTGACCCACCCATACCACTCCCATACTATACTTCAAAACAATGAAGAAAAGGTCTTACATGTACAAAAAACATTTGTAGTTGCTCATTTTGTAGTGATAAAGAATTGGAAACTAAGAGTACATCCATCAAGTGAACAAGTTATGGTAAATGAATGTAATAGAATACTATTGTGCTATAAGAAATGATGAAGGGGTGGAGGTGGCTAGATGGTGTAGTGAATAGAGCACCAGCCCTGGAATCAGGAAGACCTGAGTTCAAATCTGGCCTCTGACACTTAATACTTACTAGCCATGTGACTTTGGGCAAGTCACTTAACCCCAATTGCCCTGACTTCCCCCTTTCAAAAAAGAAAAAAAAAAGAAATGATGAAGGGAATGGTTTCAGAGAAACCTGGAGAGACTTGTATGAACTAATGAAAAGTGATGTGAGTGGTGAAGTCAGAACAATTTATGCATTGATAATGTTGTAAAAATAAGCAGTTTGTACTTAAGAACTTTGATCAACAAACACAATAACCAACCATGATTCCAGAAGATTGATGATTAATTCTGCCCGTCTCCTAACAGAGAGGTGATGAATTAACATGAAGAGCAAGACCCACGTTTTTGTACATGACCAGTATGGACATTTATTTTGCTTGACTATGCTGGTTCTTCTCAAATTTAGTGCTTTCTCTCTGTTGATCATCTCCAGTTTATCCTATATATCTTAGTTGTACATGGTTGTTTGCACATTGTCTCCCCAATGGGAGCAAGCTCCATAGAGAAGGGACTGCCTTTTACTTTTCTTTATATCTCTACAAAGTAGAGTAGTTCTCCTTCTGAAATTTAGTAGGTGCTTAATAAATGTTTGTTGGATGACTGACTGCATATTTATTACAAAAGTCTTGTTTTTCTTTTCATTCTTTGCTTTTTTTTCCAGTGGAATCAGAGAAAGGTAGGAGGGAGAAAAATAAAAGAAATGCTTGGTAATTTTAAAAAAATTTAATTATAAATAATTATTATTCATATTTCTGAAGCACTTAAAGGTTTACAGAGTACTTTCCTCACAACACCAGGTAATATTACCCATGTACTACCTTGGATACAGATAGCGGAATGGTAATATTATTCTTATTTTCATAGGAGAAAACTGAAGTTCACAGGGGAATGTGTGGCTTATCCAAGAAAGAGCATGTAGCTGGAGCTGGGACTCACCAGGGTCCTAGGTCACGTGCTCTTTCCCTGCCTTACCTTTATTTTATTTTATTTTTTTTTGCTTCTTCTAGGGACCTCTCTTCCTTAGATATCCTTTTAAGTATGGATCACCCAAAGATCAACATCTCAAAAGAATCACCCTCCTCCTGATTCAGATCACACCTTGTAGTTCATTTATTCATTCAACAAACATTTGCAGTGTGTTTTTTATGTGTAAGGCCCTATGTTAGAGGCTCTATGAAGGATCCCAGCTCCCCCTTCCAGAAAAAAAGAAAGAAGGAAAGAAAGAAAGGAAGGAAAGAAGGAAGAAAGGAAGAAAGAAAAAGAAAGGAAGGAAGGAAGAAAATGAAAGGAAGGAAGGAAGGAAATAGAGGGAGGAGAAATGGAAGCAGTGTCAGATTTTATATTCTTGGGCTCAAAGATCACTGTAGATGGCAACTGTACTTATTAATTTAAAAAATACTTGCTCCCTGGAAGGAAGGAAGGAAAGAAGGAAGGAAGGAAGGAAGAAAATGAAAGGAAGGAAGGAAGGAAATAGAGGGAGGAGAAATGGAGGCAGTGTCAGATTTTATATTCTTGGGCTCAAAGATCAATGTAGATGGCAACTATACTTATTAAATTTAAAAAATACTTGCTCCTTGGAAGGAAGGAAGGAAGGAAGGAAGGAAGGAAGGAAGGAAGGAAGGAAGGAAGAAAGAAAGAAAATGAAAGAAAGCAAGGAAGGAAGAAACAAAGAAAGGAAGGAAGGAAGGAAGGAAGGAAGGAAAAAGAAAGAAAGAAAGGAAGGGAGGAAGGAAGGAAGAAAAGAAGGAAAGAAAGAAAGAAAGAAAGAAAGAAAGAAAGAAAGAAAGAAAGAAAGAAAGGAAGGAAGGAAGGAAGGAAGGAAGGAAGGAAGGAAGGAAGGAAGAAAGAAAGAAAAGAAAGAAAAGAAAGAAAGAAAGGAAATATCAACTTGCTCTCCAGGAGCTCCCTCTGTCAGGAAGGAAGGAAGGAAGGAGAACCCTGGTAATGAATGAACAAGGTCTTGAGTGGAGCATCAGGGCTGACGTAATTTCCTCACTGATTTACCTAGCTCATTAAAATAAGACAAGTTAGAAGTGTGCTCAGCGGCTGGCCCCATCCTTTCATCTTCAAAGCCCTTCCCAAACTCAAACCAAATCAATCCTTACAACACCTCCTGGTTCCATAGGCAAATATTTATCTTCATTCATAGCCAGACAAACTGAGACCCACAGAGGCTGAAATGAATGTCTCAGGGTCAGGGAAATAGAGGGTCCGAAAATTCTGGCTCTGCAGATGCCCCTGGGAGTATGAGCTAACTACGTCTTTGGGGAGTGGGGGCATTCTTTCTGTAGGCTTGCAGGAATCTGAGCTAAAAGGAAATTTAGAGATCACTCATTCTCACCCTTCCTCCCCTCCAGGACATTTTTATAGGGGAGGATAAACTACAGTTCAGTGAAGGAAAGGAAATTCGATTCAATACAGTGGAAAGAGTACACTGGCCTGGGATTCAGGGGACTTCTTGCTCAGTTCTTTCTGACTCTTTTAGTTCTACGGCCATGTTCCTTCGGTCCCATACAAGTCACTGGGATTACAAACATTAAAATCAGATGGTAACTAACCTCAGGGAGCTTCCATTATCCTGTGATTGAGAGAGGAGGGTTGGGAATGTGCTGCCACCCAGTGCTGGGGTGTCATGGGCAACATTCTGAACGCAGTGAAGACTGAGGGCCCTAGCAGCCAGATGAGTTTGGCCTCTACAACTCTCTCAAGCAATTCTACCCCAAGAGATCTGAGCATGGAGGCACTGGGAGCTGCCTCCTGGCAGGCTGCACCATAAGGGCTCTGGCAGTGGGCAAAACACAACCCATAGACAGGATGAAGGTACGTTTCCAGGCCCTGGCTGGTGCAGGTGGCAGTCAGACATAGGGCACAGAGGATGCCTTTAAGACTATTGGCCAAGAGGAGGGGCTTTGGGGCCTACAGAAAGGAACTTCACCCAAGGTTGCCAAAATGCTATTGTCAACTGCACTGAGCTGGTGATCTGTGATCTCATCAAAGGTGCCCTCCTGAAGGCCCACCTCATGACTGGTGACCTTCCATGCTACTTCACATCAGCCTTTGCAGCTGGCTTCTGCACTACCATCATTGCCTTCCCAATGGACAAGTTATGTAAACTCTGTAGTGGGCCAATATGGCGGAGCTGACCACTGTGCCTTCACCATTCTTTGGAAAATGGAGAATCCCAAACTTTCTACAAAGGGTTTATGCCTTTCTTCATCCACTTGGGCTCCTGGAACATAGTGATATCTGTCATTTACAAACAATTGAAATAGGCCTTGATGGTCACTAGCTTTGTAGGAAACTCTTTCCTGAGCCCTCTCCTGATCCTTTCTGCTTTATACACCTCTCCTTTGAGTCCAGACCCTATCCTGCCCCTATTCCCTCCCATTTTTCCCCTATTCCTCTCCTCACCTACCTCACCACTGAATAACCCCCCTGCCCCTCTTAAAGTTGGCCCCATTTAATCCTTCTCCAGCCCCCTTCCTCTACCATTGCAGTCTTATTCAGTTCTCAAGCACCTTACTTCTAATAAAGCCAGACCAGAACCCAGAAAAAAAAATATCCCCACTTCTGACACTCTCTACCTGTATGACTTTGGGCAAGTCAAAATGGGGAAAAAACTGGGTCTCTATGGCCTCATCTATAAAATGATCTATCAAGGGGTGGGGAACCTGTGGCCTTGAAGCCACATGTGACCATCTAGGTCCTCATGTGTGGCCCCACAGCACTTGAGGACCTAGAGGTCCACATATGGCCTCAAGGCCACAGGCTCCCCACCCTTGGACTCTAGATGGCCTCTAAGGTGCCTTCTAGCTCTACAGCTAAGTTCCTATGATCTTCTACAGGTAACTGGGAATTCAAAGATAAAAATCAGATAGTCCCTCGCCACAAGGAACTTCCATTATCCTATGATGGAGAGAGTAGGGTCAGCAATGTGTGCACAAAGGTAGGGAGTGATGAAGGCAAAGCAGAAGTTGTAAAGTTTTTTGAGAAAATTGGAAGAGGAGGGAATGCTCTGGGCCATGGGGGAGGGCAAGGGAAAGGTTCCCCGGGCAGGCCTGGGCCAAGGTCACTCATAGGTAACAAGGAGCAGAGCCCCTGGGTTAGGTCTTCCTTCAGATTCCAAAGCCCCCCCACCCCCCTTTCCATTACACAGCCCTATCCTCTCTCCTCTTTTATGAAAGCAAGGCCTTTTGGAAGTTCAGAAGAATTGGATTTCTTTAATAGCAACCTGCAGGAAATACATTAAAAACACATTCTATCAGTTACAAATCTTAATGTCACCAGCCAAGGATGAGGGAATTAAAGTCAGGGCCCAAAATACATATAGTCAGCAACTCTGGGGCAAGGGCAGAAAGGATTTATAGAGTGCGAGGTCTGGATGTCTGGAACTAGGCGTGCTGAGCTCTGGGCTGAAATGGAAACAGGGCTGGTTTCAGGCCGGGCAGAGGCAGGCTGGGGGTGGGTGGGTGGGTGGGGGGGGTTGGGGGAGGTCATCTGTACCGATTCAATCATTGTTTCTCATTTATTCTCAATGTAAATAATTTTTGAAATGTTCCTAAGGCAGGGCTCTGGTTTGTAGCATAGAGACTGAATTCATTAAGGTGGGCTCCTGTCAGGGGGCATTTTGAAAAACTCCACACAAAGAAAAGCAAAACCTTTCAAAAACAACGCTCCCTCCCTAACCTCAGTCCCCTCTGCCTCCATCCCCCCAGACCAATCCATTAAACCCTGAACACATCTCTAGCAGAGCTCTGGATAAGTAGGCCAGGGCAGCAAGGTCTTTGCCCAGGTCACCAAATCAGGGGGCAACTTCCAGCCTGTGGTGGGAGGCCTTGTTCCTCCTCTCCACAGCTTGTGGACTTATTACTCCTTCCTCTGGCCCGCTCTATTTGGGACTGATCATTTCCTTCCCTAACCCAGATTCCCTTATATCACTGTCTTTTGGGATACCACCTCTTTCCCTCCCCACCCCCAAGCCCCACGGGCAAAAATTCCTGATCACTGCTTTGATCTTGCATCTATACAGGGAAAGTAAACCTGATTGATGGTTTGCCTGGGGAATCTACAGTGTGGAAAATCTGGATAATTAAAACTATTTTCCCCCATTTTGTCAAATCTGGAGTTGACTCAGTCTACGGAAAGTCAAACTTCAAACAGGGGGTAGGGGGTATCTAATTCCCCGCCCCCTGCCCACACCATAGGTAGATTGGTCAGGGAAGCTCAGGGCACATACAAACATCAGCTTTGTTTGCAGGTGCTCACAGATGAGTGCTTTGTACACCCTGGCTGATTAAGGCAAATGATGTTCTAAAATAGGACCTGGAAGTTAGTATTGCCTTCAAGAAATAAAACATCCCAACTCAATGAGGAGAGGTCAGACTTAGGTTCTTAGCTACTAGCCTATCTCATCACAATAATGCAGCAAAGGAATTGCACTGCCCTGACCCTGGCCTTCCTGGAATGTCTGTGTTGTTCTCCCTTTAATGTGTGTGTGTGTGTGTGTGTGTGTGTGTGTGTGTGTGTGTGTGTGTGTGTGTGTGTGTGTGTACAGGGGGTGGAGAGAGTGGGAGGGTTGGGGGGGCGGGGAGGACAAGAGTTGCTTCCCTTAGAAAGACAGCCAGAGCTGGAAGAGATCATCCAGTCCAGTGTCTTCATGTTACAAATGAGGAAACTGAGGCCCAGGGAAATGTTTTGCTCATGGTCACATGGATGGTTTTAAGCAAAGCCAGGATGAGAATGCAGGTTTCTAGATTCCCGGGTCACTGATTTTTCAACCACACCACTGTTTTCTACTAAGCTGCCTGCAGCCTCATCCAAGTAAATAATGAAAGATCAGCCACCCATTGACAAAGACTTTATATCATAGCATTAGTGTCTGTTGTGGGGTTGGGTTAAATCCTGGGTCTTACTTTGGGAATGAGGTACAAGAGAAAGAGACCTTGTTTGGGAACCAGAGGAGATGGGTCTGAGTCTTAGCTTTGCTGTTTAATTACCTGTACGATCATGGTTAATCTCTGTGGCCGCCACTTCACTACTCCGAAATTAGGGATTTGGATTAGATGCACTCTAAATTCTGGATCCTATGGTTCATTCTCTTTTTTAAATTAGTGATATCTTTTGTTTTTACACCGCTTTTATCTTTGATCACATCTGTTTTTCCTCCCCTACCCAGCAAGCCATCCCTTGTAACAAAGAATAGAAAAAGAGACCGGGGAAAGAAACCAGTTCAGCAAAATTAACTGATTAATCAACTGAGTCTGACAGCATAGTCATCATAATTACTCATTATAATTATAACAAGTGGTGGTGCAGTGGACAAAGTGCAGGATTTGGACTATGAGAACTGCCACTAGTTGTATGACTTACCGATTTATTAACCTTCTTCAGCCTCCATAAAATAGGGATAATAATAGCACCCACCTCACAGGGCTGTTGTGAGAAGTAATGAGATAACACAAACTTTAAATAAAGCTCTCTATACCTGCTAGCTTTATTTTTGAGTATTTAGTTTGGAGTTCCTGTCTTTTCCATTTACATTATTGTAGTTATTGAGTGGTTTTCCTGATTCTGTTCACTTTACTTGAAATCAATCCATATCTTCCCATGCTTGAATTCTTCATATGCATTTTTTCCTATGGTTTAATAATATTCAGTATTCAATTGTGTTTCTGTACCAAAATTTGTTGTGTCATTCCCCAATGCCAACAGGCATCTACTTTGTTTCCAATTCTTTGCTACTTTGCAAAGAAGTGCTGCTATTTTGGTATATATATATATATATATATATATATATATATATATATATATATATATATATATATATGACACCTTTCTTTCTGTCTTTGACTTTTTACTTGGGAAACAGATCTAGTATTAAGATCTGTAGGTCAATGGGTAAGGATTTTTTATTCGCTTAAAAAAAAACCAACCATAATTCCAAATTTCTTTTCAAAACGGTTAGAATAATATACAGTTCTACCAACAATGTATCAGTGTGCCTATCTTTCCACAATCCCTTGAACATTAACTATTCTCACTTTTGTCATCTGCACCAATTGTTTTGATTTGCATCTGTCTTATTATTAGTGACTTGGAATAATATTTAATATGATTTTTAATAGTTTGCAATTCTTCTTTAGAGAGCTGTCCTCCACAGTGCGCTGTCTGTTTTCCAGTTATCATCGTCATATCCTTCCCATCAGATCTTTGGAATCTGCTCCTGGGTCTGATAGGTGAGCTTTCAATTTATTGGACCAAAAACCAGGTCTCTACATACCATGCTCTCCACCCACTTCCAACATACCATTACAATAAAAGCTCCTTGAGGACAGAGACTACCTCAATTTTTGTCTTGTATCCTGATCAATTAACCCAGGGCCTGACACATAATAAGCATTTAAATGTTCCGTCTATCTACCCATTTCTATCTTCTATAATCACTTATCCATTGGGGAATGGTTTTTCAACTTATATTTATTTGTGTAAGTTCTCTATATATCTTGGATAACAGAAATATTTGATGCAAAGATTTTTTCTCCAATCAACAATTTTCTTTCTTATCCTAGTTGCATTGATTTTGTTGGTACAAAAGCTTTTCAGTTCCTGTGATCTATTCTATGAACCTGCATGTCAGAATTTAGAGAGGGTCCTTTCCTATATTTACCTCTTCCATGAAGTTTTCCTTTATTCTTGCTATTCATATTGATATCTATTGTAATTATGTTATGTACCCTGTAGTTTAATGTTTAGTTCATCTCTAATTATTTCTTGTATTCAATCAACACTTAATTTTTTTTCAGTATACATCTCTGCCTTTGGCATGTACAACCCAGATGGGCAGATAGGATATATGTATATGTTGTATGTGTATTAAATCAATACTCAATTATTTTTAGCATGAATCCCTGCCCTTATAGCATGTACAATGCAATTTTAGAGATAGTATATTATGTATATGTATTTTATATGCATATACATGTGTATACACACATACACATGTGCACACATAGCTATAAACATCTACATACACCCACATGTACATGTATATGTGCACGCATATCATTTATGTGTACATACATGTAGATAAGTACACATACATTATTCTTGTATAAACACAAGAAACAATTAGAGATGATCCAAGCATTAAATGACATGGTGCATAACATATTTACAATATGTATATGCATACATATAATATATAATGTCTGTGTATCTAAGTCAGTAGGTCAAAAACGATTTATTAATTGCCTCCTGTGTGCCAGGCACTGTGCTAAGTGTTCAAGATCAAAAAAGAGGCAAAAGATAGTCCATGAATTCAGGAAGCACACAGTCTAACTAATAACTAATAATTTCTTCCAATAAATGACTTTGTGCCTTGGACTCCTCTCTCCTTCACACAGTATCAGCACAGGGCTGGATCTCTTACTTACTTATCTTACTGGAGAGCAGGCTACTGTCTCTGCTGGGTAGGAAGGCATGGGTGGGGTGAGAAGTAACCAAAGTTATACAACATATAGTCCGTCAAAGGACTTCAGGCAACCCATGAAAAATGTAGAAGATGTAAAAGAAAGTAAAGATGCAATGAGTAATTTTTCCACGCCCCACTTAACCCGCCTTCCACCAGTCACTATTGTGCCAGTCATATAACTTGGTGGGTGGGTTGCCACTGTGCACTCACTCCTGTTTATTGCATGACCTGTGGCATGTCAACCATTGTCAGTCTTTCTCTAATCTGAGAGAAGCAAGGATCATATCTTTTCCCTGAGTTTTCAGTCATTACTGGTGTTGAACAGGGACAAAGTGAGTGCAGTCACGTGCCAACACAGCTGGTGCCCGCTATGCAATGAGTGGCAACAATGTGAGGCTTCTTCCCCTCCCTCACTGCACAGCTACCCTCCAAGTTACATGAGTGTCTGGCACTCTCTCCAAGGTCAGACACTCACTTCAGTATTTCTTTGTATGTGAGCAGCTGCTGTGAAGATTTTTTTATTCTAATATGAAAGCTTTTGGGGTGACTTTGTAGAATGGGCAATAAAAAGAAATGGAAGATCGAATCAGAACACAGAATGTAATCTGGAGTGGACAAATGGATACTTTGTTTACTTACATGAAGGACAAGATATTGTGCCTTGTTTGCAAAGAAGTAATAGCTGTTCCAAAGGAATACAATCTTCCTTGCCATTTTGATTCAAAGCATCTTGATTTAAACAAATTGAACACCAATGAAAAACAAATTAAAGCACACAAATTGTTGAAAAATCTCAGTGGGGAGCAACTGTTTTTCAAGAAAGTAAACTCAGAAAATGAGGTGACTACCAAGGTTAGTTTTCAGATTTCAGGTCTAACTTTTTTTTTGGAAGGCAAGGCAACTGGGGTTAAGTGTCTTGCCCAAGGTCACACAACTAGTTAAGTGTCTGAAGCCATATTTGAACTCAGGTCTTCCTGACTCCAGGGCCGGTGCTCTATTCACTGTGCCACCCAGTTGCCCCACTAGTTTTCAGATTTCTAAAGAAATTGTTGCTACTGGAAGTCTTTTACTGGAGGTGACTTCATCAAGAAATGTTTGCTAATTGCAGTTTCTGGATCACGTCCTGATAAAAAAAAAGTGTTTTTGAAAAATAGTTTGATCATTAATTATACCTTTACTTGGAAAGTGAGTACCTAAAAACCTATCTTCCGACAAAGAAGTTTTGGCCCCTACCACCAAGTTGTGCAGGTCTGCTATACAAACTGTAAAAGAACAGAGATAATTTTTCCTCTACCTCAACCCCCCCCCCCTTACTCATGTGACCAGCAGACTATGACGAAAATATTTAAACATATTTTTAAGACAATGGACCGGGATAGAAACCAAAGAAAATACTATGTAGGACTGTGATCAAGCAATAGGGGCAACTAGGTGGCACAGTGGATAGAGTGCCAGGCCTGGAGTGAGGATGCCTCATCTTCCTGGTTCAAATCCAACCTCAGACATCTTACTAGTTGTATGATCCTGGGCAAGTCACTTAACCCTACTTGACTCAGTTTCTTCATTTGTCAATTTGTCAAACCATTCCAGTATCTCTGCCAAGAAAACCCAAATGGGGTCACAAAGAGTTGGAGACAATTGAAAATGACTGAACAACAGCAATGATCAAGCAATAAAGTTTGAATGATATACTTAAAGTCATCAGATTTAGGGCAATTAATGTAACCATTTCATTTTATAAAGAAGGATGAGTGACTTTTCTAGGCTGAACAGATAGTAAGTACCAGAACTTGGCCTAGATCAAATGTAATGCTATTCCCATTATGCAAGAGAAATTAATGAACATTTTATTAAAAAAGGAGAGAGGTCTCGTTTGAAATGGATGCTGATGGCATTGACAAATATGGAAGCCATCAGTAGGAGTTGATGGCAGTTCTAGAGGGTAGATTTCAGCTGGGAGCCAGGAAAGGGCCCCTTTTCTGACACACACTAGCTCTCTGTTACCCTGGACAAGTCACAACCTCTTGATGTCCTGAGAAACTCTCTAAGTTGCAGAATAGTCCCTAAAATGTATTGGTAAAAGAGCTTCCTCACCTGGGAATTCCTTACATCAGTGAAATTGCATGTTCAAAGTGCAAATGATAGTAAGGCTGGGAATAGGGGTCTTGATAAAATCTTCCTTCTTCATATTGGTTCTTATCTGTTTAGGTGTGTTTGACTCTTCATGACTCTGTTTGGGGTTTTCTTGACAAAGGTAGAGGAGGGGTTTGCCATTTCCTTCTCTAGTTCATTTTACAGATAAGGAAACAGAGGGAAACAGGGTTAAGTGACTTGCCCAGGGCCACACAACTAGTAAGTGTCTGAAGCTGGATTTGAACTCTGGTCTTCCTGATCCCAGGTCCTTCACTCTATTCACTATGCCCTCTAGCTGCCCTGGTTCTTATCTAGGACCCTGTAAAAACAAATGTAATTAATATTCCCTTGTACGTAGGTCTGCTAATGAGGATATTGGTTTGTGGGTTGTTTTTTTTTTTTTCCAAAGGTCCTTGTTTGCACTTGGAAACAAATATACCCCAGAGGAGGTGAGGATGAGTATGATTTAGCTCTTGAGGAGGAGAAAGGCTAAAGAGGCAATGATAATACCCTGTCTGAACTGAATAGATAGATAGATAGATAGATAGATAGATAGATAGATAGATAGATAGATAGATGGATGGATATAGATGTATGTATGTATGTATATACACACATACATGCATGTATACATACACAGAGCATACACATATTCTGCACAAAGACCTCCTAAAGTCTGATGCCACTGAATGATCTGTTATCACTACCACCCTAGATGTTCATAGAAACTCCCTCAAAAAGCCTTCCTTCCAGAACTCTTATGAATGGTATATGCTCACAGAATTGGGATTGCTTCTTTTCTTGATCCATTGGGAGTTGTATGAACAGGGTAGCTGAGGGGCTTTGACCACTGGCAGAGCCAGAGGCAATTTGCCCTCATCTCCCCATTCACCATCTAGTGCCAATTTCTCCCTGTCTCACCACCTCCCAGAAATGTAGAGCCAAGAGGGTTCAAATATGACACTTAAGACATCTCCTTCCCATCCCCAAATGCAGGTTTGTTTCCTCAGCTTGGAGGGAGAAGGCATTGGATTCTTCACATCGAACTTGGCAGGTAAAGGGAATCATTCATTAATGAACATTTATTAGCAATAGAGGGTAGGATAAAAGCTAGACCGGAGTTCAAATGTGACCTCAGACATTTGCTAGCTATGTAACCCTAGGCAAGTGAACTATCTTTTTTTATCTGCCTCAGTTTTCTTATTTGTGAAATGGGGATGATAATAGTATGTTCCCTCCCAGAGTTGGTGTGAGAGCAAAATAAGATAATATTTGAAAAGTGCTTTGTGCACCCTAAAGTTCTATATGAATGCTAGCTACCATAGCAAAGAAGTTGAGAGATTCACAGCTGTGCAATTATCCAAATATTTGCATGTGTATGTTTTAATTTAGAAAAAAGTAGAGGGTGGAGAGGCTTAGTCCCATATTTTTCAACTATCCACTGCACCTGCACCAGTAGCTGCCTCTACCTGGAATAGAGCAGACACTTGATAAACAAATACTTGCATGAATAAATATTCAGTCCCTAGACTTCGACTGAACCTGGGCTTTCCTGCCTTATTGAGGAAGAGAGGGCTGAGGGCTGTGTTGTTTTGGTTTTTTCTTTTTAAACTCAATTTCAAGGCACTTGGATTAACACCAAAATAATTCTCTGACTTAAATCAAGCTCCCAGAAATTAACTTTGGTGGAGCCAAAGAATAACACTCATTCACTAGGCTAATTACTTTTAGCTTTGCCCTGTACAATCTGATACCTAGCAGCCTCTGGTACCCTTGAGGGTTCTTGGCCCGGCTGCCATTAATGTACTTCCTACCTCTGGCATCTCTCTCTCAATCTCTCAGTCTCTCCCTCCCTCCCTCCCTCCCTCCCTCTCCCTCTCCCTCTCTCTCTCCCTCTCTCTCCCTCTCTCTCTCTCTCTCTCTCTCTCTCTCTCTCTCTCTCTCTCTCTCTCCCCCTTTCCCTGTCTCTCTCTCTCTTTCTCCCTCTCCCTCTTTCCCACTTCTCCTCCCCCTCCCTCCGTCTCTCTGCCTGTCTCTGTCTCCCTCTCTCTGTGTCTCTCTCTGTCTCTGTCTCTCATCTCCCCTCCCTTCCACCCACACTTAAGGAGAAGAGAATATATGCTTCTGAAATTAGAGCTGGAAGTGAAATGCTTAGCTGAGCTTTTCAGTTTTTAAGGTCTTTCTTCTCTCTTGGGTTTTAACTGCTTTCTCTGGCCTCAGGGAATCCCTTGCAAGTTAATAAAACTCACTACATCAAAGCCCTACACAGCCATTACCCAATTAAAACCTCACCATGCTCCAGCAGCAGGTACGAATTATTAACCCCATTTTACAGATGGGGAAACTGAGGTTAAGTGGCATGCCCCAGGCTACTGAGGAAATGAGTGTCACAGCTGGCACTCAAATAAAGGGTGTATTAAGCTGGAGCCAACAGGCCAGGCAGGTTCCAGGGACAGTTTTTTTTTTTCATTTATAATCCAGCTTTAAAAACACCTTCCTTCTCAAAACCTTTCCTTCCAGAGCAGATCCATTCTTTACCTAGTTCATCTCTGGCCTGGACTATTTCAATAGTCTTCTAATTTGTCTCTCTTACTCCCCACTCTGATGCATTCCCCATTCATTTGCCAAAGTGATTTTTCTATAGCATATTCTGACCATGTTGGCTCTTTGTTGTCTTCAGGATCAATCAGAAAAACGAGCATTTATTAAGCGTTTACTAATTGTCAGACACTACTAAGCAGTGGAGACACTAAGAAAGACAAAAACAGTCCCTGTCGTCAAGGAACTCACATTCTAATCATAGAGAAACTCCTCTGTTGGTCGTTTCGTTTATAGCTCTTTCTAACCCAACCCCTTCCTCCTTTTCTGGTCTTACACTTTACTCTGCTCCATTCACTTGATCATCTAGTTACACTGACCTACTTGCAATTCCTTCAAGGTCACCCGATGTATCCTGAGCCATCACCAGTTGTCCTGATCTATATCTTGGACTTCAATGACTCTGGAGGAGAAAGTGAGGCTGATGACTTTGCCACTCTGCCTCACTTAAATCCATTTTACGGCAATCCAATTCACAAAGTGGTGGTTGGTCCTCTTTGAGAAGGCAGCATGAAATCTCCTGTCTCCTTGCCTTTGCATTGGCTGTCCCCATAGGCCTGGAATGCTCTCATTCCCAGAATTCTTGGCTTCAAAACAGTTCAAAGTGCACCTTCAGCAGAAGGCTTGTTCTGGACCCTTTAGCTCTCCTTCCATTTACTCTAAATATATTTTGCTTGTTGTATACTCCTTGAGGTCAGGGACAGGAATTTGTCTTTCTCTGAATCCACATTGCTTAGCATAGCACCTGAAGCATTCGTTGTTGTTGAGTCTTTTGGCTTCATCTGCCTCTTCATGACCTGTGACCACAGCATTCCAGGCCCTTCTATTGTCCCCTATCTCTCCAAGTCTGTCCAAGCTCATGTTCATTGTTTCTATGACATTATCTATCCCTCTCATCTTCTGTTGTCCTCTTTTCCTTTCTCCTTCAATCTTTCCCAACATCAGGGTCTTTTCCAATGAGTGCTGTCTTCTATCTGAGTTGCCGACTTATTTAAGCTTCAGTTCCAGGAACATAGTAGGCACTTAATAATTGCTTCTTGACTGTTGACTATTAGTCTCTTCCGTATATTGCTATAAATTTGGCCCTTCCAATGTGCTGCTCAGCTTGTGCACCAGGAGGGCATCCATAAAAATAGATTACAGTTGAAAGACTTCAAAAATTAGTGTTCTTTAAAGATTCAGATTCATCCCCCCACAGCTGCCTTCTGGGAACCCTTAAGGCACCAGCTGGCTCAATCCATCCATTTTTTTCTCTAATCCTCATAAACATTATGTGAGAGTATGTAGAAGTGGCATTCCTGGGGCTCTCTCAGCAGGAAGAAACACCTAAGACCCTTCTCTTCACCCAGTCTCTCTTGCCCTTTGCCAAGCAACATTCAATTCCTAATCCTGGGGAGTCTTCATGTAGCTATGAAATTCATGTTTCAACAGACAAATGCATTGAGAGTCCTGGTCTACCACCCCAGAGGTCCTATTCTCCCCTTTTGGGCATGCTCGGGAGGGTGAGGATGGGGTCTTGATTTTTTTTGGGGGGGGGATGAGAAATCAGTGGACTGTCTAGGAAACTAGGATGGGGAGAGGGGGCTTTGAGAAGCAACTTGCCCAGACTCGTCTAGGGAGAAGGAAGGGGGGCGGCATTCTGGTTTGACAATCTGGAAATAGGACACAGGGAAGATTTCAAAGACACAGGTGAGAGTTTTCAAAGGGGAGGTTTCAGCTCCTGTCCCAGCTGCTTTTGTTCCCCCCCCCCCACTTCTGTTTCCTGTTCCAGCAAAGCGCCTCCAATTATAACCCACAGAGCAGTGTGCAGTGTTTACATAAATAATTACCAGATTTGCTATAAGCAGACGTGTTGAGGCACATAAGAGGCAAGCCCATAAATTGCATTTTAGGAATTAGGGGTCAGACTGATCTTATCTTTGTAAATCAGTCCAAATTCCAGCAAGCTAAAGGAACATCCGGTTGAACTGAATGTGCCTTTGGAGAAGAGGGGCCTTGGGGGCCGATGGTTCAGAACCGACAGCTTCTTTTCATGCCTTCACTACTCTGCAAATCACTAGCTGTCTTTGGGACCAAGGGGATGACCATAAGGGCCCCCAGTGGCTCCTTGGCTATGGGAACTTAGCTCCTGAGGAAGCTGGAAGGAAAGCAGTTTCAAGTATCGAGTGTTGTACCCCAGTGGGCTGGACACAGCAGAGCTGTGACCACAGTGGAAAGCAGCAGGGCCTCTCAAGATAACATCTTTGCTTAAGGCCGGGCCTCCACTGGAGGGAGCAGGAAGGGATCCTAGAGAGGTCACTGAAGCCCAACTCCCAAAACCTTTTAAAAGAGAAGTTAAACAGCTTGTCCAAGGTCACACATGTAGGATAAACTCACCTCTGACACTAGATGTTGTACTCTGCCTACTGGATTGCACGGCCTATCCTATGACTCATTCAGCAAATAAGTGGTTAGTTTGTGTTGAGAAATTTGTAATCCAGGTATACATGTAAAACAGCTTATCTTTGGGTTTTTGTTTTGCTTTTTGGAGGGGGGAGGGCAGGGCAATTGGGGTTAAGTGACTTGCCCAAGGTCACAGGGCTAGAAAGTGTTAAGCGTCTGAGGACGGATTTGAACTCAGGTCCTCCTGACTCCAGGGTGGGTGCTCTATGCACTGCAGTACCTAGCCGCTCCATTATCCTTGCATTCAAGCTGCTTCAAACCTAGCTGAACTCAAGCATGTACCTGCAAAAGCTAAATAACAGTGCATGAGGAAAGGTGAAAACAAGATCAAGTTCAGTCCTGTCACTTACTACCTGTATGACCCTGAAAAAAATCATTTCCTTTCCTCTAAATCTCAGCTTTCTCACCTGTAAAGAGGGATAAAATGTTCAAGTATCTTATAAGATCGTTTTAAGGATCAAATGAGACGGTGTTTGTAAAGGGTTTAAAGAATTATATAAGTGTCAACTATTAATTAATCTGTCCCATCATCAATGCTATTGGAGTTCAGAAGATGAGGACAACCTGGACTGGAACAGGAATGGTGGCTTCTAGCTCTAAATTGTTTGCTCCTGTAGGCTGTGAAGACTTGAGGGAAGATGTGGTAGTGGATCCAAGGATGTTTCAAGGTCTCAAATAGAGAGAAAGGAGGGAAGACTTTCGAGGATGTTGAAAGGTTCTGAGAGAACGGGATAAATCAAACACTAAGATCTTTTTCGTCTTTCAAGGCCCACTTTTTCCCTGAAATATAGATTGCTGGGGCAGCTAGGTGGCTCAGTGAATAGAGCACTGGCCCTGCAGTCAGGAGGATTTGAGTTCAAATCCACCCTCAGACACTTGATACATACTAGCTCTGTGACCTTGGGCAAGTCACTTAATCCCAATTGCTTTGCCTTCTCCCCTCCAAAAAAAAATAAAAATTCCTCAAGACCTGAAATGATTTCACTTTCCAGTGATCTCTTGTTGTATGCAATCATGTATGTACCACTCAGCTGGCAATGGTAGAAAGAAAAGAACTTATCTTTTCATAATAATAATAATATAATAACAGCTAACATTTAGTATTTCAAGGTTTATAAAGTATTTCCTTATTCTCCATCACTCATTTTATGTTCTCATCAAAATAACATTTTTTCCCTTTCTTTTTTAAAATTTTTATTTGTTTTTCATTTTCAACATTCACTTCCACAAGTTTTTGAGTTTTAAATTTTCTCCTTCCCAAGAAGGCATGCAGTCTGATATAGGCTCTACATATACATTCTTACTAAACATATTTTCACATTAATCATATTGTGACCATGTTTTATCTCCATAGTGAAATACAAGCTCTCTGAGGGCAGGGGCTCTGCATTTTTTGTCTTTCCATCCCCAGTGCCTGGAACATAGTAATAAAGGCTTTTTAACTGAATTTGATTAAATCTTGTCCTGGCTTTGTAAAGAGGTAAATCTAGGCTTGACATTAGGGAAAATTTTCTCACAATTAGAGCTGGCAAGGCAGGAGGAAATCAGATCAGGCCTGCCATTGATGCAGCCTGACAGCTTCTCGGCCAGGTGTACAGCTACTGAAGACCCAGGGGAATAAAAAGGTTTTTTCCACCAAATACCTGAGCAATGTCAAATGGTTCAACATCAGAAGTAGTCAGTGGAAATGACATTAAAGAAGGGGAATTAACATTGGCTTTACTAAAGTACAAAAAAATTCATAGCAGCTCTTTTTGTGGCAAAGAATTAGAAATCTAGAGGATGTTCATCAATTGGGGAATGGCTGGATATGATTGTGGCAGAGTACTATTGTGCTATATATATTGTGCTTAAAGGACCAGGGTGGTGGTTTCTGAAAAAAACTAGGAAGACTCACACGAACTGATAAATAGTAAAGTTAGTAGAACTAGGAGACCATCGTCCACAACATTTTCATTACAACAAAAATATCGCAATGAAAATCAACTGTGAGACACTTAGCTACAATGACCCAAGACAATTTCAAAGGACCCATGATGAAAAACACTATCTACCTCGAGAGAGAGAACTGATGAACTCTAAATGTAGAGTTTTTTCACTTTATTTTTCTTGCTTTTTTTCTCAAAACATGGCTAACATGGAAATATGTTTCATAGGCCTGCATTATACTGTATTTCTTGCCTTCTCAAAGAGTAGGGGGGAGAGTGGAGGGAAGCCAAAAACTTGGAATTGAAAATAAAAATTTTAAATGATAATAATAATCAAATGTAGATTAAAGTGGCAATTTTTGTTACATAAATTTTGAAAGCTTTAGCACCAAAAGCCTTCTAGTGAGAGGCAGAAGACCTGAGTGTGAATTCCAGCTGTATGTGTATGACCTTGGGCAAGTCACTTTTCTGTCCTGTTCTTAGTTTTCTCATCTGTAAAATGAAGTTGGAATATTTGACCTCCAAATTCCCTTCTCACTCTAAACCTCTGATCCAATGATCCAACATGAAGCGTTTCTGAACACCTGTGATAGCATTGTAGACAGAGGAGGATGATTTTAAAAAGTAGAAGCCTCCTCTGCTTTCTTGGAGCTTATAATCTAACAGTAAATAAAAGATAGAAACCTTCATATTTGTATAGTATAATTTACAATTTTCTGATTGGGTCATAGATGAATTTTTACTCATTATCAAATTTCATCCTCACAATAACCTTATGGAATTAAACAAGCATTATGATTCATTTTACAGATTAAGAAACCAAGGCTCCTATATAACACTACTTATTAATAAGGACTTGGGACAAGAACCCAGGTCTCCTGACTCCAAGTTCCAGGCACTTTCCACTGTACTACAACGCCCTTCATTCATACAAATGAGTGAAAAAACCTAAATGAAATACTGTAATAGCATAGGGTAACTGATATCACAAGTGCCAAGGGAAGACAAAGGAAGGGAATTCTGAAATATGTTGTCATTTTATAATTTTAATTTTTCAGTTTTCTGTGAAATTATTAAGTGATTAAGTGATTAAGCTTGACCCCAAAGAAGAGATATGAGAATAGACTTCCCTCCCTTTTTGGTTGGGGATGGGGCAATGGAATGGAGGATTATGGGTGCAGAGCACTGCGGATAATATTGGACTTGGTCGATGTGTTGGCTGGTTCCGCTGAGATTTTTTTTTCTCTTTTAAAAAAATCCTTTGTTTTAAGGTATAACTCTCTGGAAGGGAGAAGGAAGGGATATTATTAGGAAAATGTTGGTGATGTGAAGATAAAAATGTTATTGATCTGATTTTTTAAAAACTTCCATTTCAGCTTTTGAAAGTCATTGGTTGACCTTTCAAAAGTCAAACTTCCCATCTGACAAGAGTAGCAGTCAGAGCTGACTTTATGTAGTGCTTTAGGGTTTGCAAAGTACTCTACATACCAAGAGGTTTTTGATGTCTCAGTCACATGGCCCAAACATGCTTTGGCTTGGCCATGCTTTTCAGATGGGGCTTTCAGCTCAAGCCCCTACAGACTTAGAACCATGCCTTTCCTCATGGTTAATCAAAATATATTGCTCTTTATTAAAACAGCTGTATTTAACATGAATCAACTAAGAGCTTCAAAGATGATATTTTAGAGCAACTTTTAAAGAACCAAATGCCAGGAGAGCAATCGGTACCTTTGTTACTAAATCCTTAACTTCCTTTGTTAACTTACTTTGAATTCTTAGCTTGGAGTCAATGGTTTTCATCCTCAACCTTCAGTTTGGCTTCACTTCAAAGTAGCTATGGGCTGCTTATCTCAGTGTCTGGATGGAGAGAGACAGAGAGAAAGAGAGAGAGAGACAGACACAGAGACAGAGACAGAGAGAGACAGACACAGAGACAGGCAGACAGACACAGAGACAGAGAGAGACAGAGAAAGATACAGAGACAGAGAAGAGACACAAAGACAAAGAGAGAGACAGAAAGAAACAGAGACAGAGAGAGACAAGAGATAGAGACACAGAGATAGAGAAGCAGAGAGAGGCAGAGGGGGTGAAAGGGAGAGGGGGGAGGAGAGAGGGAAAGGGGGAAGAAAAAGGAAAGATAGGGGAGAGATAGAGATAGGGAGAGAAAGAGAGACAGAGATACAGAGACAGAGAGGCAGAGACAGACAGAGGGAGACAGAGGGGGGAGAAGGAAGGAGGGAAGAGAAAGGAAAGATAGGGGAGAGAGAGACAGAGAGAGATAGGGGAGGGAGAGAAGGCGAGGGGGAAGAGAGAGGGAAGGGGGTAAGAGAAAGGAAATATAAGGGAGAGACAGAGGGAGACAGAGAGACAGAAACAGACAGAGACAGAGAGGCAGAGAGAGAGAGAGAGAGGGCAGAGAGGGAGGGGAGAAGAGAGAGGGAAGATTAGGGGAGAAACATAGAGACAGAGCTTGCTACATAGTGGTGTGATACTAGGAACCCTAAAAACCTTCCTTTGTCTGTTCTTCCCTCCATCAAAAATCAATAGGCACATTGATACACTGACTCAATAGGCAGTCTGCTCTAGATGTAGCTTAAGTACACATAAAATTGTCAATTGTGCATTAATGCTTGGTTGCTGATCCCATTTAGGAACTCTCTAGCATCAGATATTGGCTATGGTTACAAGCTGTCTAATTAAAGGGCCATATTCCTTACCAAAGCATTTTTCCTCATACAGATATAACTTTAAAAAAAAAAAAATATATATATATATATATATATATATATATATATATATATATATATATGTGGGGCTAGGTGGTGCAGTGAGTAGAGCGCTGGCCCTGGAGTCAGAAGGACCTGAGTTCGGATCCGACCTCAGACACTTAACCCACACAAACAAAAACCTAGCCATGTGACCTTGGGCAAGTTACTTAACCCCTATTGTCCTCCAAAAAGCAAAAAAAAAAATATATATATATATATATATATTTCAATTCCAAATTTTCTCCTTCTACCATTGAGAAGGCAAAAAAAAAGTGATATTCAATATATATATGAAGTCATGCAAAACATATTTCCACATTAGCCATTTTGTGGTGGTAGTGGTGGTGGAGAGTAAGAAAAAGAAAGTGAAAAAAATGTGCTTCAATCTGCTTTCAGAGCTTATTGGTTCTTTCTGTGGAGGTAGACGGCCTTTTCCATCATAGGCCCTTTGGAACTGTCATGGGTCTTCTTGTTGATCAGAGTAACTAAGTCTTTCACAGCTGATTATCGTTACTTCAGCAGAGCATTTTGGATGTAGGTGAAATATGGTACCTGAACAGAGATTTAAAAGGATTTTCATTATAGAAATAATGTTCCTATTAGGGTACCATTAACATTTAAGATGGAGCTTGATTTTAGTCTTTGACTCCCTCAACCTCTATTTCCAGCCTTGTCTCCAGTTAGGGGAAAAAATGTACAACAATTTCTGAGGTCTAAATGCTCACTGAAAATTTAACGATCAACTCCCAAGAGCTAATGTGAGCTGCCCCCAGCACACCCCTGCTTCTCTTTCACTATTCTCTTTTCACACTCACTAAGTTGCAGTCAACCTGAATCATTTTGTGATCTAAACCTTCTGTGAGCTCTCTCAATGATTTGCCTTTGTTTAGACCATTCCTTTCCATCGCAATGACAGTCTTACTTCCCTTTGGCTGCTGAAGGCGAGTCCTGTTCAAGGCAGGTCCATCTCCTTCATGGAAACTCCCTTTCCCCCTTTGCTGTTTCTACCATGTGGATAGAATGGGCAAAGAAGACAGGTTCTGTCCAGCATCCTGGAAGTTTTTGGCTAACTGCTCATCGTTGACGCTAATGCTGTCTCTGGGTGCCCTTTCCTGGTATAATAAGATTTGCAAAATGTATTACATATTTTTTTCTTTTTGCCTATTTGGAGGGCAATTGGGGTCAAGTAACTTGTCCAAGGTCACATGGGTAGGTTTTTGTTTGTGTGTGCATTAAGTGTCTGAGGCCGGATCCAAACTCAAGTCCTTCTGACTCCAGGGCCGACGTTCTACTCACACGCCACCTAGCCACCCCCCTGTATTACATATTTTAATCTCCTCTGATCCTCAGTTGTGAACTTTGTGAAGTCAGTGCTATTATTAAATCTTACTGAAGATTTAATAGAGGTAGAATGACTTGTCCAGGGTCACATAACTAATGTCTGGTGCAGAATTCAAATTCTGCATCTTGCTTACTCCAAGGTCAGACACTTATCTTCAGTCACCTTGCTATCTCACTGCTTGCTCCCCCATTTTTAAACTTTTACCTTCTATGTCCCCATGTTCCAGACCACAAGGTAATTCTCTAGGTTTATTACCAATGAGAAGAAATATAAACAAATTCAGAAAAGAATCATCAGGTTGAATTACTGTGGAATGCATATATTGTAAAAGAATTCCTTTTTGGGGGGGCGGCTAGGTGGCTCAGTGAGTAGAGCGCCGGCCCTGGAGTCAGAAGGACCTGAGTTCAGATTTGACCTCAGATACTTAACACACACAAACAAAAACCTAGCCGTGTGACCTTGGGCAAGTTACTTAAACCCAATTGCCTTCCCAAAAGCAAACAAACAAATAAATAAATTAGAAACAGAATATTATTTTAAAAAAAAAAAGAATTCCTTTTTTTCTAATTTTCCTAGACTCTGGGCAAATTACTCAACCCATCTTGGCCTCAGTTTCCTTTTATGTAAAAAAAGGGATAATGATGCTTGTACTATCAGCCTCCTAGAAACAACAAGGCTTAAATGAGATCATTCAAGGAAAGCACTTTGTAAACCTTATAGCACTCTCTAAAGGATGAGGAAATGATGGCAGCAGTGTGGCATTGTAGGTAGAAGGGCAGCCTTAGGGTCAGGAAGACTTAGGTTGAATCCTGCCTCTGACATCAATGGACTATGTGATGGTGACAGGGTCTCTTAACCTCTCAGTGCCCCCAATCAACTCCCTGTTTGGAGAACTTACTTGTCTGCACTGATAGAGAGAGTTTCCTCACTGAGAGTTCACGACATTAAAGAAATTGCAGTTCCATCCAATTTTCCCCATGCAAGGCAGCTCCCCTCCCCACTCACATCCCCATCCCTAAATAAATCCAATAGCCAAATTACCTCAGATTTTGCCTGGTCTATGATGGGCCAAGTTGGGGTCACAGGGCTACTTTTTACACCATTCTAGACAAAAAGAATGACTTCCTTTCGGAATAGTTACGAGCCAAATTCAGGACTCATCTATTCAGAGTTTTTTGGTACATTCTTCCTATCTCAGACAGTCTCCATATGGAATGGCTAGTTTGTAGAATTCCACTCATAGTATTATCTAATCCCATAACTATCTAACTTCACCTGCCTCCCATCCTCCCTCAGACAAACAAGGTAAGAGCAGTTCCCATTGCCTTGAAATCAGAATAATTCAACGGAACAAAACAATTACCCCCTCAAAGTTTGTAAAAGCTCCATTTCTTTTTTTGTTTGTTTTTTGTTTTTTTGAGGGCAATTGGGGTTAAGTGACTTGCTCAAGGTCACATGGCTAGTTTTTGTGTTAAGTGTCTGAGGCCACATTTGAACTCAGGTCCTCCTGACTCCGGGACTGGTGCTCTATTCATCATGCCACCTAGCCACCCCAGAAGGCTCCATTTCTTGTTCCTTTCATAACAGCAGTTATATTTAGTCTTATATTAGAATTATGTATGTGAATTATGAACAGCTAGGTGGCACAGTGGAGAGAGTCCCATTCCCGGAGTCAGGAGGACCTGAATATGACCCTGGGCAAGTCGCTTAACCCTGTTTGTCTCAGTTTCCTCATCTGGAAAATGAGCTGGAGAAGGCAATGGCAAACCACTCCAGTATCTTTGCCAAGAAAACCCCAAATGGGATCATAAAGAGTCAAGCAGGACTGAAACAACTAAACAATATGTGTAATTATGTATGTCTATGTATTCATTAGATTTTAAGCTCCTTGAAGGCAGGAAATGTCTTTTGTCTCTTTTTGTCTCCCTAGTGCTTAATACATTAGCTGCCACATAGTAGGTGTTTAAAAAAGGTTTATCGATTGTCTCTCCCTTGAGGACAAGGATCCTAGGATTATTAACTTTTTATATACACCTTTCCCCTTGTATAAGGCAATCAGTGAAATGTTGATGAAATGATGAAATAAGGAAAATGCAGATTTGATGGAAGAATTTATTGATTAATTATCACAATTCTGTTCCAGCATATATCATTAAAGCTGGTTTTCCAACACATTTTTTGTTTCATATAACAGATTTCCAGTTATCTGTGTGTGGCTTATTCATCTGAATAAATCTCTTATTGGTACTCAATAAGTTCCTTCACCATAAGGTAATATGACTAAGGAGGCTGCTGTCTAGCATTTCTACAATGCTTTAAGGTTTACATCGTGCTTTCTCAATATATCAAATATCTCAAAAATATCAAAATTTTATTTTCACAACAGCCCTGAGAGGCGAAGTGCTGTCATCAGCATCCCCATTTTCCAGATAAGGAAAGTAAGGCTGAGAGAAGTGAAATGACTTGTTTAGGGTCACAAGTGTTTGAATTTAGGGTTTTCTAACTCCAGGTCCAGCTCTTACTCTCACCTACTTGCCCTTCCAAAGGTGCTCTGAGGGATTTAGGTTAGACAGTACAGTGGACAGAGTACTAGGTGAAGTCAGGAGAACCTGAGTTCAAATCCAGCTTCAGATGCTTACTAGCTGTGTGACTGTGGGCAAGTCACTTAACCTCTGCTTGTCTCAGTTTCCCCATCTATAAAGTGAGGATAATAATAGGATCTATTTCCCAGAGGATCAAGTGAGATAATTGAACAAGTACTTGGTACAATGCCTAGCATATAGTAGGTGCTTAATAAATATTAGCTATGATTATTATTATTACTAGATGTGGGGCCCTGGGTGAGTCACTGAACCTCTCTCTGCCTCTGTTTCCTCAGCTGTAAAGTAAGGATCATAATAGCATCTTCCTCAGTGAATCAGACGAAAAAATAATTGCATAAGCACTTACCACCGATCCTGGCACATAATAAGTGTTTATATAAGTGTTAGCTATGATTATTACTGAACTTCTCTCTGCCTCTCAGATTCCTCTTCTGTGAAATTATCATGCTTACCTGCCAAGGTCATAGTGAGGATAAAATGAGATAATATTTGTAAAACGCCTTGCAAACCTTAAAAGCGCTAATTAAATGCTAGCTACCATTTTTATTATTTTCATTGGCTGAAGGGCCCTGAGGCTGGGCTGGCCTGACAGTGGAGTGTTATCAAGTTAAATCTTAAAAACCACCGCAGATCTGATTTCCATCAGATGTCTCCTAGCCTTAGTTCCTAGGATGGCTGGGTGTTTTCAGGGCTTCCAAGCACCGTGACCAAGGTTAAAACAAAACTAGACGTCATGTGCAATTCTGAGGCCATGTGACCTGGCCACAAATTGGTCAAAGAAATGTAAATTCTGTAGGGGTTGTAAATGATATGCCCAGAACTCTTGTTTCTTGCTTTTCTTTGAGGGTACATGGCATGGAATGTGAGAAACTCCCATACCATAGAATTTGAAGGTCCCCAAGTTTACACTTCATGTGTCTTCTTGCATTATTGTTCTCCATTAGCCCTGACAGATCTAAGGTTAATGCCCCCGCTGGAGCTGACAGGCACTAAATTGGGGCCACGCATGGGCTTTAGACACAAAACCAATCATGCTGTCCATAGCATGGTTACTTCCTCTGACTATAGAACTCAGAAAATTCCTGCCATTCCTGAGCTTGTAACAGAGACCCAGACCCGGGGACCTTCTTTTGTTCTTGATGGGAGGGGACTGCAGCCCCCTCTGCAAGTCAAAACCTTCAAGAAGCACTGAAACTTCACCTCAGAGACACTGTTAATGGAACAGAGTGAAAGGGGGGCAGGGCCAGGAGGGGACATTGCAAGCCTCCCCTCCCACCCCGCCAAATGATTGTCCCTAACTTCAACCAATGTACCTTAAAAGAAACTGGAACAAAATGGGAAGAGGGAAATTCTGGGGTCAATCTCTTAAAGGTTTATTTTTTTTTTATTCATTTCAAATAGGTTAGTTCTCATTCTGATCACTGAACAAGGGTTCAAATTCAGCCTGTGCCACTTACTAACTTTGGGTCATTGGATAGATGATGAACCTCTCACCCATGAAAGGGGGAACTGGGCAGCCTCTAAGGTCTAATTTCTAAATCTTTTTTAAAAAAATAAATATGGAATCTAATCTATTATCTAATAGAGATATAATAGATAATACCTATCTAAATACAAAACTCTAATCTATTGTTAGATATAGAATCTAATCTTTGCTATTGTTGAATTGTTTCAGTCCTGTCCTAATCTTTGTGGCCCCATTTGGGGTTTTCTTGGCAAAGACGCTGGAGGGTTTGCCTTTTCCTTCTCCAGTTCATTTTCCAGATGAAGAAGCTGATGCAAACAGGACTCAGTGACTTGCCCAGGGTCACACAGCTAGTGAGTGTGTGAGGTCCGATTTGACCTCAGGTCTGCCTGATTCCACTATCCACTGGGCCACTTAGCTGCTCCAGAACCTAAACTATTGTTAGAAAGATTTAGAGCCTGATGTGGGTTAGTGGGTTAGAATAGCTTGGGTCGAAAGACTACCTGTTGTATTCTCTAAAGACCCTTCCAGGAGCCTAGGTAGCTGGGTAAGAAGGTGATGAAGCTAATTTATTCCTAAAAAGTTTGGGTTATTTGAATGAATAAAAAGCTATGATATTAAATACTGACTATATGCTAAGCACTGGGGTTACAAATAGAAAACCCATATAGTTCCTGTTCTCAGAAGACAACATAAATAGGAGGTTTCAGATGTAAGTCATATGGGATTTTTCCATAAATGGCAAAAGTGGCAAAGCAGATGATAATGCATCTTCTACAATGTTATTTCTACTTTATCTCACAATCATGGCAGCATAGGGAAATCCCATTAGAGTTTTAGGAAGTTTTAATCCTTCCAGAAGTAAGGAAGAAATCTTTTGGACAATACCTACAGGAAAATCCTGCTGCAAGAAAGCTACATATGTGAATTTACATAGGATCTCAGATTTAAAACTGAAAAAGACTTCATGGCAATCGTCATTTTATAAGTGAGGAAGATTGGAAGTTAAGTGACTTGATCAAGGGCTCACACAGGTAGGAAGCAAGTAGAACTGGTATTTGAATTCAGGTTCTCTTGACCCTGTATTGTTTGTTTTTTGGAGGGGGGAAGGCAAGGCAATTGGGGTTAAATAACTTACCAAAGTCAGTAAGTGTGTCAAATGTCTGAGGTTGGATTTGAACTCAGGTCCTCCTGACTCCAGGGCCAGTGTTCTATTCACTGTGCCACCCACCACCCCCTCCACCCCTCCCCACCCATGTTGTTTTTATCACCCCTCTCTAGAATTACAAAACAGATATATTAGGGAAATGATTATTTCAAAAGGTGATGGACTGAAAATGCAGAATGAGGCAGAGTTTTGGACATGGCCAATGAGGGAATTTGTTATACTTGATTGTGTATGTGTATATATGTATATATGTGTGCATATATATATATATATATATATATACATACACATGCATACATATTTGTTAAAAGAAGGTTCTTTTATTTTTTTCTTTCAATCAGAGGGGAAGATTGGAAGGAAAGAAAATAATTTTTAATTGGAAAAAAAATAAAATTTTAGGAAAGAAATAATCACAGAATCAAGTTTGAAAGACCCTCGGTGGCCTTCTAATCTGATTCATAACAGAAGAAAAATCTTTGCTAAAGCATATCCAAGAAATCCTCACCCTATCACCAGAGCTAAATACGGTGCTTAGTATATAGCACTTAATAAATGCTTTTTCATTAAAAAAAAAAAGTCTGGGGCTGCTAGGTAACACAGTGAATAGAGGACTGGCCCTGGAGTCAAGAGTACCTGAGTTCAAATCCAGCCTCAGACACTTGACGCACTTACTAGCTGTGACCTTGTGTGACCTTGGGCAAGTCCCTTAACCCCAATTGCCTTGCCTTCCCCCCTCCAAAAAAAAAAACCAACCCAAAAAACAAAAAGTCCCCACCTCACCTTACAAAATAATTTGATTTACAAACAATTCCTTTAACAGAGGGCCTAGGAGGTTCTTACCCTTTCTTTACCCAACCCCACCTTTAATAATATGATTCAATTTGTTTTAAAATTATTTACACCCACCCTCTTGAGGACACACCCAAGAAGAGGAGCCCCGTTTATTGTAATTCTATAGGACCCGTGATGGTAATATCCAGGCACGGTGACAAGTTCGCCATTTTTGGCCAAACTCATACAAAGAGGGCAGAAGTGGAACTTTCTCCATCCTTCACCTCCAGGCTGCTCTGGGGCCCAGTCTATGGGAGATTGTCTGATTTTGTTTGCGCCTGGCTGAAGCCCAGACCCTGTGCTGTGCCTGCCCATTTAGAAGGGGGCCCTTGCCAGACAGCCACCGACACTGTAGCCTGCCATTACCTGCTGTCATCCTGAGGGCCTTCCATACTGAGCTCAGCTCGTCCCTGGGCACGGACAATCATAGGCCCGACCAGAAAGGGGATTCTCTTGCGATGAGGACGATCTTTATTTATGCTTGCATAGGTATATTCTAGGATCCATAAAGGTTTAATTGTCCCTCTAGACCGTTTTTAAAATATACCCGCGGTGGGGCTGCCAACTTTCCCCAAAGCCGAAAAGCAACTGGATGTTGTTTTGTGGAAACTACATGTTAAGTGTGTAGCTCGCTCTGTGTCCCTGGGCACAAGGCACGATTGTTTTGGTGACGGAGGATGCAGCCCTTAGCAGGCCTTTTAAAAACCAGCTTCTGTGGGTCTGGGATCATGCTGTGTTTGACCCTACACTGCTCTGAAGAGCACGGCCTCCCTCCTTCCCTCCCTCCAGTCTTCCTTCCCCAGGCTGCTTCAGCACAGAGAGGATGGACAACTGCTGCCCTCTGCTGCTGCCAGTCACTCACTTCCCCAAGAGGCTGGTCCAGGCCAGGGACCATGGCACAGCCGGAGCTGCACGGGTCATCTGGTGCAGCCCCATCACCTTCCTTTTGAGCATGCCCAGGGCCTCAGCCAGATTTAGGATCGTTCTGAGTTTTGCTTTTGTGCATTTGACGTAAAGGAAGAGCAGAGAAGCAGAGATCGGAAGCTTTCGAAGGAGCCCGCGTGAAGCACAATTGGCTGTTTTCTCTTAATGGGGGGGGTCAGGGGTCAGAACATTCTCATTTTTATACCTGCCTCCTTTCTACCACCTCACTGGACACCCCAGGGCCTTGGCAAAATCCTATGCTCTTCATTGGAACACACTCTCCCTTCCTCTCTTCCTCCCTCCCCCACCATTGCTCCATCCATCTTTGTTTATTTGTCTCCCTCTCCCTTCCTTCTCTCTCCTCTGTCTCTTTTTCCCTGTCTTTATCTCTCTCTCTGTCTCTCTGTCTCTGTCTCTGTCTCTCTCTCTCCCAATCCATCCATCAATGAGTATTATTATAATTCTAAAGGATCTGTTATGGGAATATTTAGGTACTGTGACAAGTTCACCATTCTTGGCCAAAATCATACAAAGATGGAAGAAGGGGAACTTTCTTTGACCCTGACCTCCATGCTTCTCTGGGTCTATAGGAGATGGTCTCTGAACCCCAGAGCATATCTACTATGAGCTATGTTCACTATCCTAGCCACAGCATAGTAGGATGGACTGGGGTGGTGAGAGAGAGGGAGAGCCACCAAGAGGCTGATGCAGTAATCTGGTCCAGAGGTGAGGAAGGCTTGAGCTCACCTAGTTCAACCCCATTATCACAAAGATAAGGAAATCGATGCCCAGGACGGGAAATGACTCCACCAAAGTCACAGAGCTAAAAAGTGGGACACTCAGCTCACTGTTGTTCCCCAGCCATCCCTGCTACAAATTGTGTCAGCTTCCTAGCAAACATATTCCTGAGTTTTATGCATTCAGAGTTCTCTTCAGGCTTCCTTCAGGTTGCCTCAGATTACATCACCTCTCATCTCTCATATTCCACGTGCCTGACTTCTCCCCTCTGCTCAGGGGGAGCCCAGCTCACATAGAATTCTTCCTCCCCCAGCCCCTACAATTCCATCTGTGCAGGGAAATCCTGGTCTAGAAATTCCGTACAGCTGCCTGGGGCACTTCCATGACTTGTCCATGATCAGGGGTAGCTAGTATACGTCTGAGGCAAGACCCGAGTCTTCCTGGAGTTCTCCAAGGTCAGCCCTCTGTCCACAGTATCTCAATGCCTCTCAGTTTCCCCTTTAACTAAAGAGAAACAAGCTGCTGCTGCTGCTGCTGCCTACTATCCTTAGGCCCAAATCCAAAGATCAATTTTTCAGTCATCAATACAACTTTTGTTGTTGTTGTTGTTGTCTATTTATTTAGTTGTTTCTGACTGTACATGACCCCTTGGAGTTTTCTTGGAAAAGATACTAGAGTGGTTTGCCATTTGCTTCTCTAGTATGTCCCTATTTTTACAGATGAGGAACTGAGACAAATAGAGGTTAAGTGACTTGCCCAGGGTCACACAGTTAGTAAATCTCTGAGGTCGAATTTGAACTTAGGTCTTCCTGACTCCAGGCCCAGAGCTCTATCCACTATGCAGCCCAGCTGCTCATCACCAACACAACTACATGAGTGAAATATTGGAAGAGTGAAAACACTGGGGATCAGGAGACCTGAGTTCTAGTTCCAATTTTGCTATTAGCTAGCTGTGTGACCTTGGGCAAGTCATTTAAACTTCACTGAGACTCAGTTTTCTTTCCTTTAAGTGATGGGATTTTGGCACCTTTCTATTTTATCTTCTAAGATAAAAAACTGTGTTTAGTTTTTTAAATCCCTAAATGGCCTGGCCTCAACTAAGCCCTAGCCTCATTGGACAGTATCACCCCCTAGGTTTAGTAGTCCAAACCATAGCATGGTACATACAGTGAGAGCAACTGTACTGGACTCTGAGTCAGGAAGACCTGAGTCTCCATCATACCTCAGACACTAACTAGCTGTGTGACCCTGGGCAAGGAGCTTAACTCCTCTCAGCCTTAGTTTCTTCAGCTGTAAAGTAGGGGTTTTCCCATAATAGCACCTACCTCATCCAGTTGTTAAGCACTTTGCAAACCTTGAAGTGATGTACAAATGCTAGCTATTATTATTATTATTAATATGAGCAATTACATACTACGAACCAGGCCCTCTGCTAGATGTGGTGAGTACAAAGAAGAGGGAGACATCTTTCATCTGGGAAAGACTATAAGAGGAAAGATGAGACGTACAAACATGAATATGCAATGGACAAAAAATAGAAAATATTTAATAAGTATTTAGTAAGCAATGGCAGAAGTATAAGTTACTGTGGTAGTTCAGAGTAGGAAGATACTGCTTTTGGCTACCAAATTTAAAGACTGGAGGAGATAGGCTTTGAGCCTGACCTTTTGCTGGAAATTGGACGGGTGAAGGTAGGAAGGGACTGGGAGGGAAGGCATTGCAGGCAGAGGAGGATCTCCTCTGCATTGGCTTATGAAAGAGCTGATAGACCACTCTTACTTCGACTTTTCTTTCAGAGTGCTAGCAGCAAGAGTAGGGAGGAGTGCATTTCTCCCCAGGAGTCACCAGAAATGACTGCCTTTTGGTAGAAATCAGAAGCAAGGGGCAGCTAGGTGGTGCGGTGAATAGAACACCGGCCCTGGAGGGCTTGAGTTCAAATCTGGCCTCAGACACTTGACATTTAACTAGCTGTGTGACCTTGGGCAAGTCACTTAACCCCAATTGCCTTGCCTTCCCCCTCCAAAAAAAATAAATCAGAAGCAAATGGTAAATGAACTACATGCACCTGCCCAGATGACCGAAAATCCTACACTTCAAATTCTTAGCTTGCTAGAAGGTGGGTGCGTGGTGCAGGGCATAGAGTGCTGGGCCTGGAGTCAGGAATGCTTGCCTCAGCCATTTACTACCTGTGTGACCCTGGGCAAGTCACTTAACCACCCTGTACCTCAGTTTCCCCCATATAGCATATTCATAGAGCTGTTGAGAGCATCAAATTAGTAAATATATGTAAAGTACTTTGAAAACATTGAAAGTACTACATAAATGCTAGTTGGATATAGAAATAAGGGGATTTCCTGAGCAGTATAGCTCTTAGATAAAGAAGAGGATGACCCATTAATCACTTCTTCCTCTCCCTCCACCCCATAGTTGGAGGAGACTTAAACTCTAAAAATCTGTACTTTGTTCCCCATAATCACTGTAAGTGATTGAGATACGTGGAAATAGTTACCTTTTCGACAACACCAATCTGTTTGTTTTCTAAGGGCAGTACAAACCATAAGTCTGAGAGAAACTGTGTAGGACCTGTAGGAAAGAAGGATTTCTTCAGGATGTTGAGGTAGTGCCCCACTTGCAACTCCGAGTTCAGTTCCTTTCTAAGGGGGACCTGCAAGCCACTGGGAACACATTATGTGTTTCCTGTATCTGAGTTCTTTCTTTACACCTTTTACATTTTCTATGCAGGTCAGATAAAAAGCTATCCCCTGCCTGTTATCCATTTGCTACCTTAAGTGCTTGGGCAGGAACTGGGACCATGTTACACACATTTGTGAAAACCTGTGCAGGAACTAAGCATGAGCTATATTCAGAGATTTCCCAGAGCAAATTTTGGGTGAGGGAGTGGGAAGAAGAGGGAACAAGCATTTATTAAGTGCCTACCATAAGCTAGGCACTGTGCTAAGTGCTTTATAAATATTATGTTATTTGGGGCATAATGAGCCAAAGAGAATTGAGATTGGACTTGATCTTTGTAAGCCCAGAACTTGGGAGGTTCTGGGTCATAAGTTATATTGAAATATCTAGTAAGTGCATAGTAAACTTTTTTAATTGACTGAATTCAGTTTTGGATACATTCACTTGTAAGAAATACCCAAATTAGGGGCAGCTAGGTGGCACAGTGAATAGAGCACCGGTCCTGGAGTCAGGAGGACCTGAGTTCAAATTTGACCTCAGACACTTAACACAAAAACTAGCGATATGACTTTGGGCAAGTCATTTAATCCCAATTGCCCTGCCCTCCCCCTTCCAAAAAGAAAGAAGGAAAGAAGGAAGGAAGGAAGGAAGGAAGGAAGGAAGGAAGGAAGGAAGGAAGGAAGGAAGGAAGGGAAGAAAGGGAAGAAAGAAAGAAAGAAAGAAAGAAAGAAAGAAAGAAAGAAAGAAAGAAAGAAAGAAAGAAAGAAAGAAAGAAATGCCCAAATATGTGGGACTAGAACTTGAGGAAAGTCAGAGCTGGTGAAATAGAGAGGAGTCATCTAAGCCCTATAAGAATAGGGTGCATAGTTGAAATCATGATAGTGGGTGAAATCATCAAGAGAGTATAGAGAGAGAGAAGAGAAGAGGTCCAAAAATAGGACCATGGGAGAATGCTAATATTAGGGGACTGGAGAAGGAAGTGAAATTAGGAAAGTCAGGGAAATATGCATCACATAGATAAGAGAACAAAGCCAAGAAAAGAGAGAGTTTCAAGTAGAAAGGGAGTGGTTCAATAGTGTCAGATTTAATAAGAAGTCAAGGATGATGAAGAAATAGCTCAAGAAAAGATGCAGAAGTATGAGAAGCTCCCTGATGAACTCAAATGTTCATAGGCTCATAAATTCATAGTATGGGAGCTGGAATAGACCCAGAGACAATTTAGTCCAATCTCCTCACTTTACAGATGGGGAAACTGAGACCCAGGGAGATTAAGTGACTTGTCTGAGGTCACACAGGTAAAAAATGGCAGAGATGGGATTTGAACCCAGTTTCTCTGACTCCAGAGCTAGGGCTTTGTCCATTTTTGGAGGAGTCATACCTGTGACCAGGAAAACTCTCCAGTGCCAGGGCAACCAAATTAAAATGTAATTTTGACATTAAAAAAACAAATAAAAATATAACAGGCAATGTTTATTTGTGGTTTTCTAAGTCCATACAAAGCACACATGGATCTGTTTTCTATTTTAATTTGATATTACTGTACTAGACCATGGGGTATCCATATAATTTTTATACATGCTATTTTAAGAGAATTTGTTAGGAGAAAAAAACAAATTAGGGGCATCTAAGGAAGAATGAATACCAAATGGTGTCACATTTTTTTTTCTGGAAAACTTTTTATTATAGGTGGAATGGGACACAGCTGGACACAAGATGATTCCAATTTTGTGGGAAACATTTAAAGCATTGTAGTCTGGAGCAAGACGGACATAGGCCTTCTTCTCTCCATCAGGATGGACCAGTGTGTAGACCTTGGCCACGTCAATGTCATACAGCTTCTTTACGGCCCACTTGATCTGATGCTTATTGGTCTTGATGTCCACATGAAGACTAGGGTGTTGTTCTCAATCTTCTCAGTGATCCAAGGAAACTTAATGATGGCATAGTGATCAAGCTTGTTTCTCCAAGGGGCTCTTTTCCTAGGGCATTTGGGCTGCCTTCGAAGTCTTAGTGTCTTGGGTCACTGGAAGGTGGGGGATGTTCTGATCTTCTTTTTGTGGCTATGGACACCCTTCAGCACCACCTTCTTGGCCTTCAGAGCCTTGGACTTGGCTTCTGTCTTGGGGGGAACAACAGCTTCCTTCACCTTTGGTGCCATCTTAGGGGAAAGGGCTGTCAATGTCTTATAAGAATAGTTAGTGGTAGGGAACCTAAAGCCTTCAATGATCTGAGGGCTAAGAAAAAAATTATAATGATGAAAATTTCTAATTTTTATAAAAACAACAAGGAAGGAATAAGATTGTTGATTGGGACAAAGAGGAGAGAGACAGAGAAGGGGAGGGAGGAAGGAAGGGAGAAGGAGACAAACATACAGAGACAGAGGCAGAGAGAGACAGAGAAAGGGGGGAGAGAGGGATTGAGGGAGAGAGAGAGAGAGAGAGAGAGAGAGAGAGAGAGAGAGAGAGAAGCAGACTGAAAAGGGTTGAATAAAGATGTTTAAAGGGGAATGGAAACCCAAGATAAGTGAGAAGAGGGTAAGAAAATACTTAGCCTTTTAAAATGAGGGCAAGTCACCAGAGCAAATTAAGTAATAGGTTACAAGAAGAAATTGTCAATATATCTACTAAGCTGCTGGTGGTAATCTCTGAAAAATTTAAACTTGGTGAGTTTGACATCCATCTTAGGTGACGTTTTAGAATGTATTTTTAACCAGGTGATTTGGAAAGAGAAAGATCACCATTGTGAACCAGAGTGCATTCCCTGAGAATGAGTCATGCCAGACTCATGTAATTTTCTTCTTAGCTTGGGCTGTTAGATCATGTGAAGGCTATAGATGTGTCTAATAATGAGATTTCATTAAGGCATTTGATATTCTCTTAGAGTACCCTAGTGAATACGATAGAGACATGTAGACTGGCTGACAGTGGGTTAATAACTGGTTGAACATCCAGATCTAAAATCCTGGTTCATTCAATAAACTGAATCCCCCAAACATTTATTCAAGATAGTCAGCCTAGTAACAATGGATTTGGAATCAGAGGTCTTGAGTTTGCATCCCTCCTCTGAGGTTTAATGCCTGTATGACCTCATACCAATCACTTAACCTCTCTGTGACTCAGTTTTCTCATCTATAAAATTTAGGAGTTGGACAATATGGCCTTTAAGGTCCCTTCTGACTCTCAATCTGTGACCTTTTAAGTACCTTCCATGAGCAGATCGCTGTCTTGGGTCCTGAGGGAATGAAACCATGCCTGCCCTAGAGTTTATAGCTTAGCAAGGGAACATATACATTAATGACCATAATGCAAAATAATACACAAGTGCATGATTGAGAGTGGGAAAATTATATGTAAATCCTGGGGAAGGATTCATGGAGGAGGTGGCATATGGGTTGGACTTTAAGAAGATACTAGATTAATAGACTGATGGGAGGTCTCCAGAAGCCTACCATAGGTTATGTCCTTGTCCCTGTAGGAGGCATTTTCAAGTTTGTAGACTACAGGATGTTAAAATAGATAACTAGAAACAGTGGAGGGCTCAGAGGTAAAATCCTTCTGGTTAGTTCCAAATCATGAAACTTGTACCTATACTTAGTAATCAACAGTCCACACTTATTAAATACCTCCTATGTGCGAGGCACCATGCTAAACTCTGGGGAGACTAAAACAAAGGCAATTCTTGCCTTCAAGAAACTTACAATTTAATGGGGAAAGTCTTAAAAAGTATAGGGGAGGGGCAGCTAGGTGGCGCAGCGAGTAGAGCATCGGCCCTGGAGTCAGAAGGACCTGAGTTCGGATCCCACCTCAGACACTTAATGCACACACAAACAAAAACCTAGCCGTGTGACCTTGGGCAAGTCACTTAACCCCAATTGCCCTCCAAAAAGCAAAAAAAAAAAAAGTATAGGGGAAGGGAAGGGACCTGAGAGGGTTGAGGGGAGGTGGGAGATGGTAGAAATGTCAGGGAAATTCTAGAGTAATGCAGCCAGATGAGAAATGAGAAGACAGAGTCCTGACAGGGGCTCTCTCCTTCCTCCCAACAGAACCGACTATTGGACCAGAGGTTCTAAATAGATGAGCATTTACCTCTTCTTGCATAGAACCAGGCGACCCTAACACATTCCGGCCACTTTCCAAACATGTGGCTACCTGCTTACCTTTAGCCACTGTCCCTTCCCCCAACTCTAGTTTCATATACATAGATGTATGTATGCATGTATATGTGTAGATGTGTAATGTGTGTGTGTATCTTTCCCCTATTAAAATTAAAAAGATTGCTTGTATTTGTTTCTTCACTAGTCTCAGCACTTAACACCCAATGCTTGAGCTTCAGAGTTGGACCAGCTGCCTTGGGCCTCTTTGCTTTTGAGACTTCCTAGAGAGCTTTGTGTCAGCCCTAGATCCATATCTCCTAGCCTGTCTTTAACCCAGGACCTTCTTTGGTTCTAGGACCAGACCCATATTGTCAGTTCCTGCCTTGTATCCGGGCTCCTCAAAGCAGCATTTTTGCCTGTTTCTGCCTGCTGTGAGGTGGGTCTTCTGTACATCACAGAACAGGATACCTGCCACAAGGGTTGGACCTTGACAGAGGATCCTGATAAAGGGCCTTGAACAGTCTAATCATCTGTCTACCTCACCAGACTTCCCTCTAGCCTGGACTCATTCATTCCTCAATGGTTACCATAGTCCCAACCCCTTACAATCTTCCCACATCAGTGATTCCTAAATCCCCAACTATCATTGTACAAACTCCGTCCTTCATTTCCTACTGCCCAATTCTTTACTCCCACTCCTCAGCAAATCTGACATCCCTTCCACCGTGTTCTTTTGTAAAAACTTGCTGTATTAGAGTGGGGAGAGACTTGAGGCAGGTAGACCATTTAGAAGCCTACTATAATAATCCAAGAAAGAGGTGACGAGGTCCTATCCTAGGGTTGTGACTGTGAGTAGAGAGTAGATGTGTCCATGGGGTTGAAGTGACAAGATTTGGCAACGATTAGATATGCAGGGTGAGTGGAAGTAAATAGTTCAAGATAACATTTGGTTGTGGGTCTGGGTGACTGGGATGATGTTGATGCCCTCAGTAATAATAGGTAAACTGGGAAAGGTAGAGCTTTGAGGTGGAGGGAAAGATAACAAATTCTGTTTTGGATGTATTGAATTTGAGATACCTACAAGATATATAGTTCAAGATGTCCAAAAGATAGAGGACTACAGCTCAAAAGAGAGAAAAAACCTGGATATATTATTGGGAATCATCTGAGTAGAGATGGTAATTGAACTCATGTGTGCCTGAGAAGATCCCCAAGGGAGAGAGTTGAGAGGGGAAAGATAAAGGCCCACCTTAGAGCCTTGGGAAGACACACCATTAATGGGGATCACATGGATGGAGATTAGGAAAGGAGACTGAGAAGGAACATATAGGCATGATGAGGAGAACCACAAGAATCAGTGTCATGAAAAGCTAAAAAAGATTATTATCCAGATAATGAACATGATTGGCATGGTCAAGATCTGCAGAGAGGCCCAGAGGCATGAGGACTGACACAGGGCCATAGGCTTGGCATTTGAGAGACCATTGGTAACTTTGGAGAGGGAGGTTTCAGTAGAATGATGAGGTGAGAAGTTAGATTGCAGAGAAATAAGAGGAAAGGAGGGGGGAAAGTAGAGGTGTATAGTGGCTTCCTCAAGAGGCTCAGCCAAGAAAGGAAGGAGAGATATTAGCAGGATGCTAGAGTCCTGCTAAATGAAGCTTGGGGTTTTTTTAATGGATTAGGGAACATTGAGAAGGAGATTCAGAAAGATTGGTCAGACAAGCAGGAGGAGAATTAGGAGAGAGCAGTGTCATGAAACCCAGGGAGAAAAGGGAAGTCAGACAAAGGGGATTGTCAAAACTGCAAGAAGGATGAGAACCAAAAGACCATTGCATTTAGAAATTGGGTCATTGATAACCTTAGGGCAGTTTCAGTCTTTTGGTGGGTACAGAAGTAAGTTTGCAAAAGGTTGAGAAGTTAGTGGGGGGGGGGAAGAAAAAAAGAAATTTAGAGGGTAACTTTATTATATATTTAAAAGGAATAGCAGGTTGTACATCATAGATTTCCAGTTTCGTGTGCAATCATCTTTTTTTTAATTATACTATGTTACAGAAATGATTGTTTTATTCCATAAATTAAAAAATTAAATAAATGTGAAAAAAGGAGAGACAAGTACAGATAATTTTTCTATGAATTTGTCTGTGAAAGTGAGGAGAAGATGGTAGTTTGAAGAGATGGCGCGGTCAGATAAATATTTTTTAAAATTAATTTATTTTTAGTTTTCAACATTCATTTCCATCAGTTTTCAAATTTTAAATTTTCTCCTCCTTCCTCCCCTTCCCCCCCCCCCAAGAAAGCATGCAATCTGACACAGGCTCTACTTATAAATTCAATATTAAACATATTAATTATATTGTAAAGAATCAGAGTCAATGGGAGGAACCATGAGAAAGACGAGACACCAGAACAAAAAAAGAGCAGATAGGAGGCTTCCATCTGCATTCAGACTCCACAGCTCTTGCTCCGGATGTGGACGGCATTTTCCATCAGGAGCCCTTTGGAGTTGTCTTAGATCCTTGCATTGCTGAGAAGAGCCCAGTCTGTCAAAGTCAGTCATCACACACTGTGGCTGTTACTGTGTATGATGTTCTCCTGGTTCTGCTCACTTCACTCAGCTTCAGTTCATATAAGTCTTTCAAGATTTTTCTGAACTTCGCTCGCTCATCATTTCTTATAGCACAATAGTCAAATAAAAGTTTTTTAAGGATGGAAGAGATATGAACATGTTGGTAGGAAGTCTGGAAGAAAGGGATGGCTGAATTTAAAAAGCATTTATTCAGCATTTATTATGTGCCAAACACTGTGTTGAGCAAATACAAAAGGAAGCAGCCCCTGTCTTCCAAGAGCTCAGACAAGACACATAGGGACATCCCCTATATGTCCAGAGAGAAATGTTTTAATCTGGAAAGTAACAGGGCTGGTGAGAGGAGCTCTAGGGAACAGATTGACACATCCTTTCCAGGAGCAGTGACAGTTAGTTTGATTAGAATTCAAGAGCTGACAGGAGAATGTGAGTGGACGCAAGGGTACTGGAGGTGCAAAGTGTAATAAAGCCTGGCCAGTGGGTAACAGAGGCAATCATTAATCAGGAAATCGGGGCCAAACGGTAAAATTTCCCCAACATGAAAGGATTAAGTGCCCCGGGAGCATGACTTCTGGGTACTGGTGGGTAAGACTGCTGGGAAGGAGCCAGTGGATGGGGGGAGATTAAAGATTAGTGAGAGGGAATGATTCAGGAGACACTGACCCAAATAGAGGCATTGACTTTGGCAAGAAGTTTCTCCTCTTTCTCCAATACTGGAGCAAGGGAAGAGAGAATAAGGGGTGATACTGAGGATATTTAAGGTACAGAATTAGGGAGGAGAGAGAACTCAAAGCAAGGGGCCTAAATTTCCAAAGGAAAGTATAACTCTGACTTGAAGCCTGGAGCATTTGCAGCTAGGTGGCCCCATGGGATGGATGATTGAAGAGAGAAGGTTTTGAACAGATAATGTAGGAAATCAATTAAGCTCAAAGAATTAGCATAAGGGTTTGATTGCTTGCGGTTGTTGTTCTAGTCATTTCAGACTCTTTGTGACCCCATTTTGGGGTTTTCTTGGCAAAGATACTGGGATGGTTTGCCATTTCCTTCTCTAACTCATTTTACAGATGGGGAACTGAGGCAAACAGGTGAGTTACTTGCCCAGGGTCACACAGCTAGTGTCTGAGGCCAGATTTGAACTCATGAAGATGAGCCTTTCTGATTCCAAGCCCAATGTTCTATCCACTTTATCACCTAGATATCTGCCTAGTTGAGATTAGACATTATATATTTGTAGTCAACCGAGTCAGCATGGTTGTGACTTCCTCAATGTTCAGCAGCATTTGAATCGTTTATCTGAAGAACTTTGGAATTGATTGAGTGACATGGGAGATGCTGGCAAAGGGACCTCCCAGCATGGTGTGCCCACATCAAAGAAGGTGCTGTGCTCTCTGAACAAAGCAGAATTGCAGTAGCTCAAAAGAAACGTGAGATACACAAATTTAGAGACATCTCCATCCTGAATGTTCATGTGGAATATTTGTGCCTGACCTGTGGTAGAACATTTCAAGCTCATATTGGTCTGATCAGAGACAGTCAGACACACTGTAACTTGACTCTAATATGGTGAAGTATTTTGGTCCTTTTTGTGAATGAAGAACAACAACTAACCAATAGGAACAAAAATGGCAGATAGTAAGTAATTCAAGGGGTAATTCAGGACTAGATTTGGAAAGAGATAAATGATGAGACAAGGGAACAAGAAATTTAAGAGTAAAAGACAGCATAAAGTCAAATTAAATGTCCCCAAGATTTTCTTTTGAGGCAATAAGGGTTAAGCGACTTGCCTAAGGTCACACAGCTAGTGAGTGTCTGAGGCCAGAGTTGAACACAGATCTTTTTGACTCCAGGGCCAGTACTCCATCCATAGTGCCACCTAGCTTCAGTGATATTATCAATTTTTCAAAGGGAGATAAATGAGAACAGAGCTGGGTGATGGACTGGGGAAGCATTGCAGGAATGGAATGACTAAAAGTTATAATAAGCAGAAAGAGTTGTTTCACAAGATGTGAGGCAGAGAAACAAAGATTTTGGTTAGGTGAAATATTATCAGAATTCTGGATCATAGAAGTGGAAAATTTGTAGGTGATGATGAAGGGCATGATTTTCCTATGGCTAAGTCAGGGTGTTGGAGGGGCCATCAGCATATATATGTATGTGTGTGTTTACCTGTATGTGTATATATGTGTGTACATATATACATGTATGTATACATCTGTGTGTTGGAGTCACCTACAAGGGGGTGGGTTAGAGTGGAGAGGGAGATTGTGAGTCAGGTATCTAACTCCTTGAGAAAGGGGGGCAAAGGACCTGGGGGCTAGTAGATATCTGTCACTAAGATCTATATAAGGCAATGTATCTGGATGGAATGAACCTGGAAGGAGGAGAGGCTGATGAGTGATGATGGGGTAGGGGAAGGGTCTGGGCATGGCAGTGAGGAACAAGAAGTACGCCTGCTTCTCCTCTTCATCTAGTGTTGGGGATAGTTGGGGGGTGAAGAAGAAAGAAGACATATCAAGAAAAGGAGAGGTTGATCAGTGATTTGGTGTCTTCTGGCGGGGAGTAGCATGCTATGATTGCAAGATATGGAATAAAGGGTATGAGAGGGGCGGCTAAGTGGCACAGTGAGTAGAGCGCCAGCCCTGGAGTCAGAAGGTCCTGAGTTCGGATCCGGCCTCAGACACTTAACACACACAAACAAAAACCTAGTCGTGTGACCTTGGGCAAGTTACTTAACCCCAATTGCCCTCCAAAAAAAAAAAAAAAAGAACTCAGTTTCCAAAGGCACACTGGAAGGAGGGGACAGAGTGAGAAAAGGATACAGATGGGGTAGGCCTGAAACAGAAGATGAGGGAGCAAGAAGTGATAGTAGGAAGGAGATTTTGCCTAGATATCCTTTAACTCAGACAGGGCCCAAAGAAAACTTACTAAATATACTTAGTAGCATTAACCAAAGCAGCATTTAACGCAGTGCTGGCAAATGCGTGTTGACTTGACCTGAAACCATAGCAAGATAGATTACTTTACGCTTTCCAGTATCAAGAGTTGCTGTGCCTGAGGCTGTGGTCAGGATGCCTTATTTGACTTTTCTCCCCCACCTTAGGGTGGGCCAGGGAGGGTGGTAGATATGAAAATCCTGGACCCAAGTTGGTCCAGGGTGGCTAGAAAATGTCATGAGAAGCCTGGTGACTGAATCATTGATGGTTATTGGGAGACTTATTTACTTACCCTTTGTTTTCAGAAAGGACAAGATTTAGTGTGTGGCTATGTTTGAGTTGGCAGTAGTAAGTGGACATAGGTCATTTGAATTATTCTTCAGTCATTTCAGTCATGTCAGACTCTTTGTGGCCCCATTTGGAGTTTTCTTGGCAAAGATACTGGAATGCCTTGCCATTTCCTTCTCCAGTTCATTTGACAGATGAGGAAACAGAAGCAAACAGGGTTAAGTGACTTGCCCAGGGTCACACAGTTAGTGTCCAAGGCCAGATCTGAACTCAGGAAGATGAGTCTTCCTGACTCCAGGCCTGGCACTCTATCTGCTGCGACAACAGGTACTCACTTAATTTTCACTGGGACTTTTCAGAGAAGGAATTCAAGAGAGGCAGGTTGAAAGAGGCAAGTAGGAGCTTTTGACTGGAAGACTGGAACTCTCAGATGTATAGGGAAGCAAGCCCCCAAACACCTCACTTGACTTCCAACTCCTATAACCCTGAACACTGCTAAAAGCAGACTCCCCATGAGATGGGTAAAACAGGCACAATGATCTTTCCCTCCTTCCTTGACATCTCGACTCATCCCCACAGAAGTCTTTTACCCTGTGTACTCTTTGTTCTTTTCTAATCTCTCTCGATTTCCCTATTTCTCTTTCCTGCTTACTTTGATAAAGAGGCATTCTGGTTAGTTGTAATTGTCTTCTGTGTAATCGGGAGTAGGAGTCATGGAAGACTAGTACTAAGTAACATTTAACTTTGTGATTACTAGGTAATAGGAGAGCAATACTAAAGACAAGGAGCCCAAGAGGGACTAACCAACAGGGAAAAAAACAGTGGAAATTCTGGGTAAATGTTGAAAGAATGGCTACTTTGATGGAAGCATATAATTTTAGATCTGGAAGGGACTCTAGAAATAATCTAGGATCACATTTGCACTCTCCATTCCATCTCCTGTTATTGTCTTTATTTGCCTCAGTTTACTCATCTATCAAATGTGCTAGAGAAAAAATGGCAAACTACTCCAGTCTTGTTGTTAAGAAAACCCCCAAACAGGGTCATGAAGAGTCAGAAAGAGCTGAACAACAACTTGGGGTGAGATTTGAACCCAAATCTTGTTGACTTCAGGTGCATCTCTATTCACTTTCCCTCTCATGATTAAGTATTTGTCAAAAAGCAAAGAAAATTATTTTGACGTATGTGACTCTTTGCTTTAAGGGAGCTGGTAGACTTTAATGAAGTCAATCTCAGTTTATATGACTCCTGATGGTTCCATTTAAATGTCCCGTTTTGTATTTATAAGTTCCTACCAGTTTACTTAGCTGTTTGTTCTCTGGAACTCACCAGAATATTTAGCTTAGTCACTTACTTTTTCCACTCCAAATTCTGTCATTCTAGGGCATTTTTTCCTCTTGTTCAGAAAATGTAAATATTTGTTTATAGTATTAAGTTTTATTCTTGTCGTGGTTCTGGGTCTCACGGTGACTTTTTTTAGAGCAGTTGGCAGTTTGCAAAGCATTGCCCTCCCTGTGACTCTGACAAATAGATAGTACCAGGACTCTATGTTCTCATGTTTTTGATTATTAACATTGCCTTAGGTGGTTCCCACAGAGGCAGTACTGGGGTCAAAAAGAACAGCTCTGCCTTTTATTAACCAGGTGACCTTGGACAAGTCATCTCAAAATTTGGGGAGCCTCAGTTTCCTTTTTTGTAAAATGATGTTTGTAGATTAGGTGATCTCCAAGTTCCCTGTCATCTCTTTTACTTTTTTTTTTGCTTTTTTTTTTTGAAGGGGGGAAGGTAGGTCAATTGCCCAAGGTCACATGGCTAGTTTTTGTGTTAATTGTCTGATTTGAACTCAGGCCCTCCTGACTCCAGGGTCGGTGCTATATTTCCTCATCTGTAAAAAGGAGATAATTGCATGTTCACCATCTCCCTCCCTGGATGTTGGAAGAACAAGGTTTTGTCAGCAGCGTTTGGCAGTTTGCAAAGCATTGCCCTGCCTGTGCCTATGTACCGAGTTTGCCTTCTCTTCTGAGTTTTCATGACATTGCTCTTTCTTGACTCTCTTTCTACTTGACTGATGAGGAGAGTGACCTGTGCCCTTTCAATTTCCTCTGCTGGATCATTGGGTGTCCCCAAGGTTCTGCCCTGGGTCTTCTCTCTCCACACTCTCTCACTTGATCTCATGAGTTAAATTATCCCAGATGTGTATATCCAGGGATGTCAGCTTGTACTGCCTCCCAAGAACCAGCTGTTACATTTTCAGTGTGAGCATTCACACCTCAAGAATCAGCAAATTCTACAAATCAGGACTGGATTTATTATCTTGCTGATTGTCTAGATTTAAGAGAGTGATGGAACAAATGTCAATAGTGAAGATTAAACTTGAGTGTGTTGTGAGTTTTCAGAGAGGTGATTGCTAAAAATTGATCACCATCCTGCTGTGCATACCCGACCCTCCTTTCACTCTTAAAGAGTTCCAGTTTTGCATTCATCAAATGTTTATAAGGCATTTCCAATAGAATTTCACAGGCATCTCAAATTCAATGTGTCTATGGTGAGGACTGTCCCTGGCATGTAGCATGATGGCATCATTGCTATCCTCTTTTCCCCTTATCCTTCTCCAAGGGACAGTTTAATCCCTGCCATGAAAGGAAGCAAGAGGTTGGGCTGAAGTCTGACCAACCTACTCTCTTTGGAGAAAGAGGGTACCAGGGTACTGTCCTATAAATATTATTATTCTAGGGGATGTGGTTTTTAGGTTCAAGCTAAATTTCTAATCACTGTTTATTTAATGGGGAAGAAAAGACCTCAATCTTTATATTTAAGGCTTCCAAACAAATACCAATTCCACAGTGAACACATATAGCAGTTATCAAAGAAACCCATTTATCCAAGACAATAGCAAAACAGAAACCAGAGAAAGTATACATAGGAGAACATCTACCAGACAATACAGAGTGAAGGAGCTCTCCCACTGGAAATGAGATAACTGTTGCATAGAGGGAAAGTCCAAAATCTCATCCAAGAGGAAATTCTCCAGAGTCTCTAGTGTAGCAAAGTTGGGGATAGGGACATGGTGGAGAGGTGGCCAGCTCCTCCCAGAGGAGTCAACGTTTTCCCAGAGTCTTTTCTTTAAACAACCTAAGGTAGGGCAGCATCGTCCATTTTCTCTCAAAGCTAGAAGCCAGAAGCCCTCAAAGAGACTGCAAAGATTGGAAGACGAACCCAAAGAACCTGGCATTCTCCTCTTTCCTACTCCAACTTTCACCTTCAACCAGCTCTGTTTCTCATCCCCCTCCTCCCCCCTCCTCCTCCCTCATAGCATAGGACATTGATCTCCACCAATAAGGAGAGAATCTTATACCAATAGGTTTGGGGACTTGGATTATATGTCCAAGTTATTATTATCTTTCTCCCACATACACAATCAGGTCAAGTTTTCTTCTTTCCCCCTCCATCTCTTTCTCTCCACTCACATGGTCACCACCCTGGTTCAGTTGTTCATCTCCATTTCTTGCCTAAACCATTGCAGTAACTAACCTCCTCTTCCCCATTCACTCCCCTCTGCCAAAACACATAAACTTTATTAGCAGAAAAGTACTTCCTAAAACCATTTGGCTTCCTAAATGATTTTCCTGCCTTGTATCTCTCCCCTCTCTGATCTTTTCTTCATAATATTTGCCAAAGTGATTTTCCTAAAGCATAGATAGGTCTATGGGCAAGTTCAGTCGATCAATCAATAAACATTTATTAAGGGCCTACTATGTGCCAGGCACTGTGCTAAAAGTTGGGGATACAAAAATAAGGCAAAAGGCAGTCTGTGCCCTGTAGGAGTTTACAATCTAACAGGTCACTTCTTTGGGTCTCAGTTTCCTCATTTGTAAAATAAGGATAATAATGCTGGTAGTGCCCATGTCACAATATAAAAACCCTTTTTTAAGGAGCTAATGAGATATCTGTAAAATACAACCTCGTGCTTCTCCTCATGACAGGAATCAAAATCTCCCTTGAAGAAGGATGGATAGAGGAGACTCTAGGGATATCTTTATTTTCCTACAAGTCACATCTAGACAGACCCAAGTGGATTCACATAACCTACATGGAAAAAATAGCACACATGCGCGCGTGCACACACACACACACACACACACACACACTATATAAGCTAAACAGAAGATTGATTGATTGATATTTGATACTAGAGACAATAGGGAGCCACTGTAGTTGATGGAGGGAGAGGGAAGTTGGTATTGCCAGATTTGGGCTTTAGGGAGTGCAATTTGACAGCTGAGTGGAGAGGGGAGAGACTTGAGGCAGGGAGATCACCCAGCAGATAACTGAAATAGTCTAGGAGTGACGATGAAGGCCAGTACAAGAGACCCTATATGAGAGATGCTGTGAAAGTAGAAATGGAGGGATGAAAGAATGAAGAGTTAAATTTTGAGCCTAAGTTACTGAGGGGTTGGTGGTGCCCTCCACAGGGCACCTCAGGATCCAGGACTCTGGACCCCCTGAGAAAAGAAAGTCAGGAAAATGAAGTGATTTGTGGGGGAAAGATAATGGGTTCAGTTTTGGACATGTTGGCTATGGAACATCCAATTTGAGATGTCCAATAAGCAGTTGGAGATGCAAATCTGGAGGGTAGGAGACAGGTTAGGCCTAAAAATGATCTGTACCATAGAGATAATAACTGAATCCATAGTAGCTAATGAGGTCATCAAGTGATAAAGGGAAGAGAGAAGACTGCCAAGAATAGAGTCTTGATGGACAACCATGGTTAATAGTTGCAATCTGGAGGAAGATCCAGGAAAGGAGAGTGGAGGGTGGTTTACGAGGTAGAAGAAGAACCAAGATAGAGTAGTATCATGAAAGCCTAGAGAGAAATCAGTATTGAGGAGAAGAGGGTGATTGTACAAAAGGCTACCAAGAGGACAAGAGGGAAAAGGATTTAGAAAAGGTCATTAGATTGAAGAGATCTTAGGTGACTTTGGAGAGAACAATTTCAGTTGAGTGATGAGACTGGAAGCCAGACTTTAGAGAATGAAGAAGAGAGGAAGAAAAATTGTTGAGTCCATAGGAAATTGAAAACCTTAAGTTCTAGTGAGTCCATACTCCTAAAATTATATCTCCAAAGCCACCACTGATGAGTTTACCTTTAATAGTCAAACAATAGACACAATATTTGTTAAGGTTACATGGTAATAATATAATAGTATATTAATATTTTATTAATCGATTATTTAAATATTAATATTACAGTATTGTATATCATACCAAAATATATCATTTATATATAATGTAAATAATAAAATAATACAAAATCACAGAGGCTACAAAACATTTCTCCCATAAACTAAGAGGATAATTTCTCACAAATACACACAACATCCATGGGAACAAATGTAAAATACAATGGTAGTGCTCTTGTAGGAAACACACGAAACCAAGGCAACTCCACCATGGTAGGGCCTTAATTGCCATTTTCTCCTTTGTTATACCTTTAGGAAGTGGGGCTTCTTGATTAAATCAGAAGGGGAGCTTGGGATTGGCCATGCTACTGATGGCCCTTTTAAAAGCTGATGTGACCAGCTCTGAGAAAAAGTTCAAAGTGAAAGAAGCCTCATGGAGGAGATCCCTGTCTACCAGAGTATGGGAGGAGAGAACATTTTTTTCTTTTGCTTTGGAGACCAATTTGAGAATCTATAGTCAGCGTAACAAGCAAATTTGCAGGCACGACCGAGAGAGCAGAGACACACGCTCTACAGATGGGCACAGAGAGAGGCAGCAAGCAAGAATGTCCATTCTCACCGCCATCACTCAATATTATACTAGAAATGCTAGCTATAGCAAAAAGGCAAGAAAAATACATTAAAGGAATAAAAATAGGCAATCAGGAAACAAAACTATTACTCTGCAGATGATATGGTAGTCTACTTAGTAAACCCTAATGACTTCAGCAAAGTTGCAGAATACAAAAATAAACCCACAAAATTTTAAAGCATTTCTATATACTACCAACAGAACCCCGTAGCAAGAGATAGAGATATCTCTTAGATAGAAATTAAAATAATGACAGACAATACAAAATACTTAGGATTCTTCCTGCTAAGACAAACTTAAGGATTATATATGAACACAATTATAAAACACTTTTCATAGAAATAAAGACAGGTCAAAACAGTAGGAAAAATGTTACTTGCTCATGGGTAGACTGAGTCAATACCATCAAAATTACAATTCTACCTAAGTCAATTTACTTATCCAGTGCCATACTAATCAAACTATGAAAGAATTATTTTATAGAGTTGGAAAAAATCATAACAAAATTCATCTGGAAGGACAAAAAGTCAAGAATATCAAGGGAATCAATAAAAAAAAAGTGAAGGAAGGTGGTCTAGCAGTACCAGATGTCAAACTGTGTTACAAAGTAGTAATCATCAAAACAAGCTGGTATTGACTAAGAAATAGTCGTGGATCAGTGGAATAGATTAAGTACTCAGTACAAAGTAGTAAATGGCTACAGTAATCTAAAATTTGATCAGCTTAAAGATCCAAGTTTTGGGGATAAAAACTCACAATTTGACAAAAATTCTTGGGAAAACCGGAAAGCAGTTTGGCAGAAATCAGACAAAGATCAACATCTTACACAATATACCAAGGTATGGTCAAAATGGATACATGATTTAGACATAGAGGGTGATATCACAAGCAAATTAGGGTATCACAGAAAAATATACCTGTCAGATAATCGAAGAGTTTATGACCAAACAAGAAATAGAGAGCATAATAGGAAGTAAAATTAATCATTTTGATTATATGCAATTAAAAAGCTTTTGTACAAATAACACTAATGCAGCCAAAAGTACAAAGAAGACAGAAAACTGAAGGAAAATTTTACATCAAGTTTCTCCAATAAAGGCCTCATTTCTCAAATATGGAGGGAACTGAGTCAACTTTATAAAAATAAGAGCCATTCCACAGTTGATAAATGGTCAAAGGATATGAACAGGCAGCTTTCATAAGAAATCAAAGTTATCTCTAATCATATAAAAAAATGCTTGAAATCACTATTGATTAGAGAAATGCAAATTAAAACACTCTGAGATACTACCTCACACCAATCAGATTGGCTAATATGACAGAAAAGGAAAATGACAAATGTTGGAGGAGATGAGAAAAACTGGGATACTAATGCATTGTTGGTAGAGTTGTGAACAGATCCAACCATTCTGGAGAATAATTTGGAACTAAGTCCAAAAAAGTTATACAATTGTGTATATTCTTTGACCCAGCATCACCACTACTAGGTCTACATCCCAAAGAGATAAAAGAAAATGAGAAAAGACTTATATGTACAAAAAGTATTTATGCTAGTTCTTTTTGTGGTGGCAAAAATTGGAAATTGAGGCAATGCCCATTATTTGAGGAATGACTGAACAAGTTGTGGTATATAA
>WOXC01000407.1:0-146768 GCA_011680675.1 Gymnobelideus leadbeateri
GTTGAGGAGCCTGTATAGTCAACTGATGGGCAGCAATCTTTGCTGCAGTATCTGCCAGGCAAATTCCCACAGTCTGATCAGTTTCTTCTTTCTGGTGGCCTTTGCAAAAGATAACAGCTACCTCAGAGGGCTTTTGAACAGGTTGGAGGAGATATAAAATCTCCTGTGCGTGTTTAATAGGGGAATTTTTTTTTGCTTTGTGATATCCCCTTTCTTTCCAAATTGCTCCATGGGCATGTAGAACATGGAAAGCATATTTTGAGTCAGTGAAAATGTTTACTCATTTATTTTCCCCTAGGTCTAGGTCTCTGGTGAGTGCTATCAATTTTGCCTTATGGGCAGAGGTCCTAGGGGGCAGGGGTTTGGCCTCTATGGTTTGATAAAGGCTGACCACTGAATATCCACTTTTCCTTTATTGATGGCTCAATAAAGCCATCTGTGTACCAGACTGTTTTGGGGTTCAGGAGAGGAGAATCTTTCAAATCAGCTCAATTGGCATAAACACAGTTCAAGGTCTCCTCACAATCATGAACCAGGACATCTGAGTGAGCACTGTCTGGGAGGAGGGTTGCCTGGTTAACTGTGCAGCACACCTGAAGGGTTGGGTCAGGGATATCTAAGAGCAAGGCTTGATATTTGGTGAGCCTGCCACTAGCCAGTCACTGGTAGCCCTTTGCTTCCAAGATGCTCTGAACTCTATGCGGAGTTGGAACTTCCAGGGGCTAACCAAGTGTAAGTTAAGAGGTTTCCTCAATTAGAATGGTTGTAGCAGCTACTGCCTGGAGGCATGCAGGCCATCCTGCAGCCACAGAGTCTAATTGTTTTGAAAACTAGGCAACTGGCCTGGGGTCAAGTTCTAAGGACTGTGTTAAGACTCCTAGAGCCTTTCCTCTCCTTTCATCTACACACAGAGTGAAAGATTTTCCTAGATCAGGTAGGGCTAATGCTGGCATGGTGGTCAATTTAGCTTTCAGAGTCTCAAGCTTTAGTCTGATCAGAACCCCACTCTAGAGGAAGTGGGTCAGGGCCCTGAGTGGAAGCATAGAGGGGCTTAGCAGTAAGTCTGAAATTTGGGATCCAGAGCCTACAGAACCCAGCCATACCTAGAAAAGTTTGAAGTTGTTTTTTAGTGGCTGGAATAGGTATAGACAAAATTGTCCTTTTCCTCTCAGAGGTTAAGGTGCAAGAGGTAGGAGTTAGTTCATGGCCCAGATACTTTGCAGACTGGCATGCTATCTTGAATTTATCCAAAGATACCCTATACCCTCGACTACCTAAGAAATTAAGGGCTTCTGCCGCAGCAGCCAAAGGGGCCTCCTGAGTGGGGGTACAAATAAGGCTATCATCCACATAATGAATTAAGCTGCTATCAGTTAATTTCAGATCCTTTAAATACCTTCCCAAAGCTTGGCCAAATAAATGTGGGATATCCTGAAACCCTTGGGGAAAGACATTCATGTTAGCTGACATGGACTTGTTTCCCCAGGAAATATCCATTCAAATGCAAAAATATATTTCTAGTCTGTGTGCAGAGGTATACAGAAAAAGGCATCTTTGAGATCTAGGGTAGAAAACCACTGGGTGCCCCCCAGGGATCTGAGTAACTATTGTTTATGGGTTGGGGACAATGGCATGTATAGGGATGACAGCTTTGTTAACAGCCCTGAGATCTTGAACCATTTGGTATTCTCCATTAGGCTTTTTAACAGGAAGAATTGGGGTGTTACATGGAGATTGGCAAGGGACAAGGGTTTTATATTTTAGGAATTTTTCAACTAATGGTTATAGTCCTTCCTAGGCCTCAGGCTTGATTGGATATGGATGGCAATGGGGGAATGCATTAGGATCTTGGAAGCAAACAGTAACTGGGGTGGCATGAGTAGCTCTCCCAGGAATTCCCTGATCCCAGGCAATTGGCTCAATTTTCTCCAACACTTCTGGGGGAACACCGGGGGATCTGGTGAACAGAGGGCAAAGGGAGATGGGAAGTTTAACTAGAGGAAACTGACTCCCCAATTTCACCAGCAGGTCCCTTCCCCACAAGGGGGCGGGGCAAGAGGAGATAATAAGGAAAGAGTGTTCAAACAGCAGATCCTCAAATAGGCAGGGGAGGGGTATGACTCTCGCCCCCTTAGTTTTCCCTTCTGTGCCCATTACCCCACGGGTCGAGGGCCGAGGAGGGCCAGAGTAATTAATTAAAACAGAGAATGTAGCTCCCATGTCAGTCAGAAAGCCGGTAACCTTACCTTCAGCCCCAGTGCTTCCCCAGAGCTCAGCAAAGGAAATGGAGAAGGTGGGAGCACTGCCAAGCCCCAGGCTTCCCGATCATTCTTAGTCTTGAGAAGACTGGAGGACAGGGTACTGGAGGTGGCTCTACCACTTTTACCTCAGTGACCATCCTTCATCCAATGTCCCTCCTGGTCAGATTGGCACAGTTCTAGAGTTGTTGGTTCCTAGGTCTCCCTCTGAGGGGGTGTGCCCTGGAGGGGCACTCCTTAGACCAGTGACCCTCCTTGTGGCATTGAAAGTAAGTTTTATCCCTGCCCAAGTGACTGGGTTTCCTCCAAGGGTGTCCCCTGGAAGGGCTTTTCCTGGACCATGGCAGCAGCCAAGAATCAAGCATGTTCTCTGTCTCTGGTTCATTCCCTGAATTCTTTCTCCTCTGCTGCAACCAGGTCTCTGTTATTAAAGACTCCAAAGGTTGCCTCCAGTAATTGGGCCTGAGGTGTTTGGGGTCCCATTGCCAATTTCTGCAGTTTCCTCCTAATATCTGGGGCAGACTGACTAATAAAATACTTGTTAAGGATTGCTAGCCCTTCTATAGAGTCAGGATCTAAATTTGTATACTTTTAATAGCTTCTGCGAGTCTATCTAGGAAAAGGGCAGGGTTTACTTGTTTTGTCTGAGAAATTTCTCTAACTTTCTGATATTTTACTTGCTTTTGAAATGCAGTTCTTAGGCCTTCTAACAGGCAAAGCACCATATGGTCTCTCTTCTCCCTGTCATCCTGGATTTGATAACCCCATCCTGGGTCAATAGTGGGAACAGCAGCTGCTCCTGGGGGGCATTTTCTGGGGTCATTACTAGTCAAATGATCCCCAAATTTTTGGGCTTGTTCCCAGATTTTCCTCTTCTCCTCAGTGGAACAACAGGTAGAGAAGAGGATATGCAAATCACCTCAAGAAAGCTCAAATGGCAGGGATAAGTCCCCAAAGCTTTCAGTAAACTTTGTTGGATTTTCATAGAACTTACCCAACTTTTCCTTAATTTGATTGAGATCTGAAATGGATAATGGGAAATGCACTCTAGTTGCCCTACCTGATGAGAGAGCTGCTTCCCTTCAGGGAAAAAGCCCTGAAGATGGTGTGGGTATAGGGGCTTGGGAAGGGAGACTGGAAGTCCCACTTTCTGTGAGAAAGTGATTGGGGGGTGCTGGCTGAACTGGATCAGACTGCAAGACTGGGGGATCTAGCTGTCAGGGGGGAAAGCCAGCCAGCACATGAGGAGGGGAAGGGGTCAGAAGAGGAGAAAAGTCTTTGACTGCTTGGGGGGTGGTAGGGCCTGAGGCCTGAGTAGGTGTTGCCTCAGGGGGAAGGGCCACAGAGGGAGGCACTTCAGCCTGACCAGTGGCTAGGACCTGAGTAAGGGTCACTGAGGGGGAAGGGGCCATGCTGGGAGATGCAGAGTAGGAGATCTGGATGGTGTAGGAGGCAGGAAATGTGGGGTGTTGGGCTAGAGGAAAAGGGAAGGGGAACCAAGGGGAAAAGGGTTGTAGTACAGCAGAAGGGGCTGGGGGAGGTGCCTCAGTGACCTGAGCAGTAGTTGCTGAGGGGGCAGGGGGTGGGACTTAAGCCATAGAAAAGGGGAAATTAATTGGTCCCCATTTACCCTCTGTGGAGGGGCTCTGGCTTCAAGCATCTCACAGTCTTTCCTGAGAACCTTCTTCTGAGAAAATTCAACAAAATCCATTAAGTAGGCAATTTTCATCCATCTTCCTTCTTTGTGACAGTATGATTCTAACTGCAAGAGAATGTTATCTCTTAAAGTCCCCCAAACAGGCCAGGATGCATCATCTTTTAGCCTACTTAGGCCAAATAGTGTTACAAAAAAACTGCCAACTTTTCCTTTTTAAGATCTCCAGAGAAACTAATTTTTTTTTCCAATTTTCTAAAAGACAGCCCAAAGCCAAACTTTTGGGAGCTACAGGCTTAGGGTCTGGAAGTCCCTTCCTCCATAAAGGAAGATTTGAGAGTAAGCCTCAAAAAACAAACAACAACAACAACAACAAAAAACAACACAAAAAATACTTGAAGTTTTCCCAGTTCCCTAGTGCCAAGAGAATTGAAAGAATATGGCTTACACTTCCAGATGGGGCATCTGTCCTTATCTTCCATTCTTTAGAAACTGCACACATGTCCATGTTCTCCAAAATAACCAAATAGGACCAAAAACTTGAGGTCAGGCTGAGCACAAAACAGCCTCCTAGCTGTCTGACCTAATGGAACCTGAGAGGTGAGGCCCCAAACACACACACACACACACACACACACACACACACACACACACACACACACTCACACACACACACCCCGCCAAAAAAAAAAAACAAACTGCACTTCCAAGGTACTAGGGAAAGAGAGAGGCTTACATGTCTTCCAGTCCTGCCTGGAGAAAAATTTGAGATTAGCAGTTTTTACTGGTCAGGGAACCATAAAAATTAAGTGGTTACCCACTAGGAGGGTTTGGGTTGTTCTTGAGACCCTGAAATACCAAAATGCCAGGTCCTGCTAAATGAATTCTCCTCAAGTCTTCTCTCAGCCAAAGTAAAGTTTATTAAAAATTTGCTTACATTAGGCACAGAGTAAGTCTGTGCTAGGTCATTCTAGGGTGCTCTCACTCTTCTATGGTGTTTTCACTATTCTATGGCATTCTATGGCACTCTCAATATTCCATCACACTCACAGACATGAAGACAGGATGGGGTCTTATATAAACAGAAGTTTGTGGGAAGAATTCCTGGTGGTCTAGAGGAGGAGTTTGGGGAGGGTCTTCAGGAGGAGTTAAAGAGGTCAGTGAGTGATTAAGAGTGGGAAGTAGCTGGAGGCTACAGACAATGGTGGACTAGGCCAGTTCAAGGGTGTAGATATTTTGATAGGCTCAAGAGTGGGAAGTAGATGAACAATGGAGGGCTAGGCTAGTAATTAAGCTAGAGGTCTGGGCCCAGCCACTATGTAAGGCTTATTCCCTCATGCCACTGCCTCATCAAAGGAGACAATTTAATCAGAATTCAAGGGGGTTCCCAGAGCCTGTACCTCAGGAACGCAAGGGGAAATAGAGGGGGCTCCCAGAGCCCATACCTCATCATAGATAGATAGATAGAGAGATAGAGAGATAGAGAGATATAGATATAGATAGATAGATAGATAGATAGATAGATAGATAGATAGATAGATAGAGATAGATAGATAGATAGATAGATAGATAGATAGATAGATAGATACTTCTTTGTCATGAAAACTCCACAGAGTAGAGAAGCAATCCTCAACTTGCTTCATTCTTTTATGAGGACGATCAACCTACCCTTAAAACATAAATAAGAGCTGCTTATCTGGGGCAGAAATACAAACATCATGTGCTCTATGAAAGCCATGGTTAAAATTTGATTTGTTTCTATATGGTTTGAGATTTTCAGCCTTGATTTTAAGACTTTCAAAATCTATATAACTTGACAACCACATCCAATTCTTTTCTAGGTTTTTAGCAACAACTCCACAGTAGCTCCCCTTTTCTGCAACTATCCAATATTAGCTTCTTATCTATTTGAATAATTTTCTTTGTCAGGAGACCACTTGTATAATTTGTCCTACCCACTAATTTGATACATTTGCCTTTTCTTACTTATCTTGTTTTGTCAAATATCTTTTTAAGTCCTTCTCCAGTCACCCTTCTCTTCAGATTCCCTGATCCTTAGTTGTTTTTATTTCTTCTTTATGCTCTTTCTTTTGTCTCTTTCTTAAGATTTCCTCTGAGAAGCCAGAAAAATGTATCATTGGAGATTTTTGTCCTTCAAACATCCCCAGTTTAAACCAGATTTATCTTTTCTAAAGTCAATCTCTGACCTTCTTTACTAATCTAGTCACTTCTAAAGAACCACTAATTTGACTAATCTTGTCTTTAAATATCCTGATGCTCTTTGTCACACAGGAGTGTGTGAGAACTATGAGAGCCACTCAAGAAAGAGGCTGGAGTGGGGTTCTTAGTAGGGGGCTGGAAGCTAAAATCCAAGCCCACATTAATGAAATTCTGGTCTTTAATAGGAAGCATTTGCACAAGCCATTCCATAAACCCATAATTGCTTTAAATTTACAACCTATTACATAAATTTATCTCATAGATATAAGCTGTGGTTATAACAGGATGATACTGGATTGTTTTTAGGAAATTTGTAGTATGTTTGATGACTCAAATATTCTCAATAAACAGAAAATTTCATCTTTTTCTTTAACATATGTAGAGCTAAGTTCTGATCTGTATGAATAATGAATCCCCCTGAAATTCACACTATTTGAAGTTAGAATTATGTAAAATACATTAATTTGTTCAAGCCCATGGAAATATGTAGTGTAAATTCAAAAACTGTGGCCACCTCAATTATTAATTTGATCTTGATCTAGTTGTATTGCTCCCAGTTATAAAACACCACAATTTTTTTTTATAATACAAGTCAACAAAGTGAATAGATAGTCACATTTTAAGTATGAATAATCACAACATATTACCAATGAACTATTATGTAGTGGCATGAATGAATGAGTAAATGAGTGAATGGATGAAAAAAAATGAGACTATAGATACAAATAGTAAGATAGTTTATGCCCTTAAAAATATTAAAACAGGGGCGGCTAGGTGGCGCAGTGAATAGAGCGCCGGCCCTGGAATCAGAAGGACCTGAGTTCGGAGCCGGCCTCCGACACTTAATCCGCACAAACAAAAAACCTAGCCGTGTAACCTTGGGCAAGTTACTTAACCCCAACTGCCCTAAAGGGGCGGCTAGGTGGCGCAGTGAGTAAGAGTGCCGGCCTCGGAGTTTGGATGACCCGAGATCAGATCCGGCCTCAGAAAATGAGCACCCACGCATAAATCAAATGACTAGCCGTGTAACCTTGAGCAAGTTACTTAACCCCAATTGCTTTAAAAAAAAAATATATTAAAACAAGTGTAGGCAACACCTATAGGGCAGTCATGACATTGGCCTGGGAATTTACATGACAACTTATTGACATACCTTTTGCAAGAAATGGTGCTTTTAATTTAATGAAGTATAAAAGTTTTGAAGATAAGGAAAGAAAAGAGGACATAATGGAAAGATAGTTGGTCTGTATGATAGTGGGAATAGTGCCAGATGAATACTCAGTGAAGATAAATTCTTCTCATTAGGAGAGCATGGTTCGAGTGAGAAAACTAGAAAACAGGTATGTGAGATATGTGGCAGAGCATATAAAGGATATTGTTATGAAGAATTTTGACTAGAAAGTAGAACAGACATCCCATAAAAAGAGTTGGGGATAGTCAATGGGAAACCATTATAATTCTATGGAATCTATATAATGCTGAGTTCTAGAGGAAAGTGACCTCATAGGCTGGACCACCTATGAAAAATTTATGAGAGAACAAAGACAAGAGTCTTACATATAGAGGATAAGACCTTAATACTTTATAATCTGTTAATAAGCTGTCTTGGCTAGAGCACGTGGATTAGGAAGCCATTTCTGCATGTGTGTGTGTGTGTGTGTGTGTCTGTCTGTCTGTCTGTGTCTGTGTGTATGATATAGGAATAATGAACAGCAAGTGAAAGGTATTAGAAACAATTTCCTACTTTCTGGTAAATGTGTAAGTAAAATTATCTGTGACATATAATGAATAGGAAGGAGTAGTACCACTCAGTAATAGATACTTACGCTTGATGCAAGTCAGCAAAGTTACAAGTATTTATTAAGAATTTACAAGAGGATTCTGGGAAGATGGCAGAGGAAGTTTGAATATTACAAGCTCTCGAGATTTTTCCCCACAAAAGAAATAAAGTAGCACCATTGGGTGAACAAAATGCATGTAAAAATAAATAAGAATAGAGGCATAACTGATGTATTCCTGGGATAATTTGGTAAGATTAAAAGAAAAATCCCAATAGCAGATTTGGTTCCAGTGAAGAGTAAACACCTCTAGGCAAGGATCTACTTTAATAACAAATAGTAAGCCCTGGAGTTAGTTGGTTTGAGAGGTTACCTTAGCCCCACGTACAGGGAGTTTTACCCCCAGGTTAGTGAGGGGTTTTAGGCTTCTGAGCCCAGGAAGATCAAGAGAACCTATGCTGACAAGGAATGCCAGGCCCAGCTGTGCTGAGGAGAGTGAGGGAGAGGAATGGGGGTGAGAAGGAACCAGCACCCTCTTCCCCACCAGAGTGCAGAAGCAGTGGGGCAGAAAACCTCTGACTGTGAGCAACTACAGAAGGTTTGGAGGTATCACTTTGGTTCCAAGTTAGAGGGGAGGACTGAAAATCTGAGGAAAGAGGCACCAGCCCCATACCCCAGGGCTAGGGGTGATTACAAAAATTAAGCTAGTGCCACAAAAATATATATAAGCAAAGGAGAAAGAATCCAAACAGAAAGCTATTGTGGGGATAGACTAAACTGGGGTTCATGTTCAAAGGAGGATATTAGGAAATAAAAACAATCAAAAAAGAAAATGATACCTTGAAAATCAGAATTGGGAAAGGTTAAGCCAGCAAAATTATAAGTGCTAAAGAAATTATTAAACAAAATATGAATAATGAAAAAATAGAAAAGAAAGTGAAACATAAGAAAAATAACAGATTTGGAGAATAGAGAAAGAAGAGAAAACTTTAAAATAATTAAACTAATTGGAAGTTATGATCAAAAAAAGAATCTTGATACAATAATACATGAAAAAAAAATTTCCTGAAGCATTAGAACAAGGTGGGGGGGGAAGTAGAAATAGAAAAAAAAAGTTCATGGATCACCACTTAAAAGAGATCCTATGCAGAAAACTCACAAATTCTGAAACCCCCAGATCAAGGATAAAATTTGTAAACCATCAAGTTTAAAACAGTTTAAATATGATGGTAGTACAAATACAATCACACAAGACCTAGCAGCAGAGACTTTAATGGACCACAGGTCTTGGAACACTATTGAAGAGCAAAAGAACTGGGGATCGGGATGAAAATATCATACCCTGCAAAGTTAAGCATTATTCTGAATGAAAAAAAAAAAGATGGACATTTGATCAACTGTCAGACTTTCAAGACTTTGTTAAAAAAAAAAGAAAGAAAAGAAAAACCTGAACTAAATAGAAGATTTGACATATAAGAGTCAAGAGAAATATAAGGCACATACCAAAAACTTATCATAAAGGATTAATAAAGACAAACTATTTACTTTTTATATATGTAAAATACAAATCATATGTCTAACATGCATATTAATAATTGGGTAGCTCATAAGAAATATTAGTGGAAACTTGAGGATGACATGAATTTAAAAATTAAAACCATTTAGGAACAGTTAAAAAGTAATTATTTTATAAAAATTAGATGCAAAAGGAAGAATGAATACAAAGAAATTAGGTGGTAGATGACTAGTAGTTTCCGTAAGCTACTTTCGTGGGGAATGAGTTTAAGAGAGAACAATACATATTTGAAGAGTATAAAAGTCTTCTAAATACAGAAGAAATAAAACAATAGGGGGATAGGGATAGAGAAAAGGACAAGGGATGGATCTTTAGAGGGGAGGGTGAGGAAATAGGTAAAAGGTGGATATGAAGGGTGTTTAGATTTATGGGAATAGGAGGATTTTGGAGGGATCTTTGGAGGGGGATAGGCAAGTAATAGGGGGCAAGGTAGCAGGTAGAAGGAAAGTAGAGGGAGGCAGGAAGGATCAGAAATGAGATATGCACAAACATACAGAGGTCAGGAGTAGAATTTGTTTGGGAAAGTATATGTCTATATATGTTTGTGTGTATCGATAGCTATAGAGGAACATATCCAATCTTAATTGTATCCTTCTGTTGTGGGGAGAATTGGGGAGGGAAAGTAAAAAAAAATAAACTAAAAAAAGTGCACAGCAGAAAACTTACAAGGAAGGAAAAAAAAGATGGTCAGTTCTCAACACAACATGAAGTGTATATCATACAGACTTTCTTGAAAATTGTGTTACATATTTTGAAACTTCTCTTAAGTTCTATGTGTGACATGCTTTTATTCCTTTCTTTGTATTTATTTAAGTTTATGATATGTTTTTGTTTTTTTTTTCTCTGTTCTGTATTTTTGTTCTGGCCTTTGAATCTAAAATAAATAAAATTTTAAAAATTGCTATGTACAAGGTACAATATTAAGCTCTGAGGTTACAAAAAAAATATGAAAAATATTGTCTGTCCTCAAGGAGAATCTATTCTTCTTCTCCTTCTTCTTCTTAATTTATTTATTTACTTTTAGTTTACAACATTCAGTTCCACAGTCCCTTGAGTTTCAAATTTTCTCTGCCTCCACCTTCTCCTTCTTCCCCCGTGGCAGCATGCAATCAAATTTAGGATATACAAATACCTTCACATTAAACATTAGGTTATAAAGAAGGAGCATAAGCAATGGAATGAACAATGGGAAAGGGGGAAACAAAACAAAACGAGAAAAAGAGAGTAAGTAGTTTGCTTCAATGTGCATTCAGATTCTGTAGCGCTCTTTCTGGATGTGGATATCTCTTTCTATCATGAATCTTTCGGAGTTGTCTTATAACCTTAAATTGCTGAGAGAAGCCCAGTCTATCAGCATTAGTTGTCATGTCTATAATTGTGTACAAAATTTTCCTTCTCGCTCAACAGAAGTTTGTATGTCTCTCCAGGTTATCATGAAGTCCATTTGCTCCTCATTTCTTATAGCACAAGTTTTCCATTACATTCATATTACACAACTTGTTCAGCCATTCCCCAATTGATAGGCACCCCTTTGATTTCCAATTCTTTGCCACAACAAAGAGAGCTTCTATAAATATTTTTATATGTACAGGTCCTCTTCCCACTTCTATGATCTCTTTGGGATACAACCATAGAAGTGGCACTGCTGGGTCAAAGGGTATGTACTTATTTATAGCCCTTTATACATAGTTCCAGATTGCTCAGCAGAATGGTTGGATCAGTTCACAACTCCAACAACAAATGCATTAGTGTTCCAATTTTTTCGCAGCTTCTCCAGCATTTATCATTTTCCTGTTTTATCATCTTAGCCAATTGTAGCAGCAAGCACCCCAATATCCCCAGGGTGACTGCCAACACAGGTTCTTAGATCTGCTTTTCAAAAGGAAAGCAACTCAAAATGGGTTAACAAGCTTACTTTAATCAAACAAACACACATTACCTAGTTCAGGGGAAAAGGTCAGCACCCCAAACTTCAGTTACAGAACTTACAAATCAAACAGACAGGCTTCCAAACTGTCCCAACATTACATGCATCAATACCAAATCACAGTTACCAGAGAGGGAAGCATCAACATCTGGGTTTTCAAAGCCGGGGGGCTCTCAACAACGGCTTCCCAGAGTCTCATCTGGTCAAATCACACAACACTTCTCAAAGTGAGCCCCAAAGCAAAGCCTCTCCTCAGGGTTTATATAGCCTTCTCCTGGCTCAGAGAATGTAACAACCATCTGGACCCACTGCCCAATCACAAAGTATCAAGGTGTGGGCTTTCCTGAAAAACAAGCCTCCCACCACAGGCTCCAGGTGCACTTAAGCTAGGGGCAGGGAAGATCTTTAAATCTGCATTTCCATTACACCAATCTGACCAGGGAGATGTGGTACCTAGAGTTGTTTTGATTTGCATTTCTCTAATCAATAGTAATGTAGAACATTGTTTCATATGCTTATAGATATCTTTAATTTCATCCTCTGAAAATTGCCTATTCATATCCTTTGACCATTTATCAGTTGGGGAATGACTTGTATTCTTATAGATTTTATTCCATTCTGTGTGTATTTTAGAAATGAGGCCTTTAGCAGAGAGACTTATAAAAATTCTTTCCCAATTTTCTACTTCCTTCTTAATCTTGGTTACATTGGCTTTATTTGTAGATAAACTTTTCAATTTAATGTAATCAAAATTATCTATTTTGCATTTTATTTTTTTTCCATTTTATTTTTTTTAATTAATTTATTAGTTTAGTTTCAGTTAACAAGGTTCAATCCCATAGTTCCTTGATTTTCAAATTTCCTTTACTTCCCTCCCCCCTCCCCTCATGACAGCATATAGTACAGTATAGGGTCTGCAAATGCATTCATATTAAACATTATTCCAGTTACAAAGGCATATTGTACTAGGTGGGATGAAAGATGATAAGGAAGAAGTAAAACCAAACAATGAGAAGAACAAGATCATTTAGTTTGCTTCCATCAGGATTCAGGCTCAGTTCTTTCTAGTTATATCTCTGGATGGCGCATTTCTCACTTTCTTGAGTCATTCGGGATTAACTTATATCACTGCATTGCTGAAAAGAGTCCAGTCTGTCATAGTTGGTCATCACAGATATGGTATGTCTGTGATTGTATACAAATTTCTTCTGATTCTACTCTTCTCGCTCAGCATCAGTTTGTATAAGTCTCTCCAGGTAATTATGAAATCCGTCACCTCCTCGTTTCTTATAGCACAATAAAATTCCATTACATTCATATACCACAACTTGTTTAGCCATTCCCCAATTGATGGGCACCCCTTTAGTTTCCAATTCTTTGCAACCACAAAAAGGGCTGCTAAAAATATTTTTGTACATATGGTTCTTCCTCCCACTACTATGATCTCTTTGGGATATAACCCTAAAAGTGGTATGGCTGGGTCAAAGGGTATGAAATTATTTATAATCCTTTGGACATAATTCCAGATTGCTCTCCAGAATGGTTGGATAAGTTCACAACTCCACCAGCAATGTATTAGCGTTCCAATTTGCCCACATCCTCTCCAGCATTTGTCACTTTCTTGTTTTGTCATCTTAGCCAATCTGACTGGAGAGATGTGGTATCTCAGAGTTGTTTTGATTTGCATTTCTCTAATTAATAGTGATTTAGAGCATTTATTCATATGCTTATAGATATCTTTAATTTCTTTGAAAACTTCCTATTCATATCCTTTGACCATTTCTCAATTGGGGAATGACTTGTATTTTGCATTTTATAATGCTCTCTAACTCTTGTTTGGTCATAAAATCCTCCCTTCAAGGAGAATATATTCTAATCCAGAGGAAGAATACAAGTGAAGAATTAGAGAGAAAATTAGCATCCAGGAGAGGTAGGAAAAGATTCTTTAATAGGTTGTATTGGACCTGAGTTTTGAGGAGGTAGAGCATTCCAGGAAACCAGGTAGTGCAGAGCTATGGAGACAAGAGATGGAAGGCTAAGTTCAAGGCATTGCAAAGTAGTCCTGTGTGACTGGAACATAGAATTTGTGGAAGAGTAAAGAATGAGGAGAGGGAAAAGGGAAGGCACTAGATGATGAGGAACTTTTAATGCCAATGAAGTTTGCATTTGATCTTGGATGGAACAGAGAGCCATTGGAGCTCACTGGGCAGTGGATATAACATAGCTAGACTTATGTTTTAGAAAAATCATCTTGACTATTGAGTGAAGGGGGAATTGAAATGGGAAAATAATTGAGAAAAGGAGAACAGCTATACAGTTTCACTAATCCAGGGTAAAGGTGATCTGTCTACAACCTTTCTAGCCTCTAGAAGGTTGAAGTTATTATGCTGTTGTTTGACTGAAAGTTAAATTGAGGCTAGCCTATGGGGACTTGGGAATTGTATGGTTGCATTATTTGGATTTCTTGAAGAGTTTCTTTAGTATGACCATGTCTATCTCTCTGTCTAATGAGAGTATAATCATGAGCAGAGAGGGACCCAATAAAACATTGTACTTAGTTGTCTTTCCCTTCTTTAAGTATCTTGCTGATTTACCTTTGGCTACTCCTCATTGACAGATGTTAATCTTTTATTTAGAGTTGAGTCAATGATTACCGAGCCCTTTCAATAGATAGACAGATATACATATATAGATAGATATAGATGGATATATGTATATGTGTATATATGTATATGTGTGTATATAAATATAAATATAAGTGTGTGTATGTGTGTATATATATGTGTATATATATATATATATATGTATATATATATTTTCTATTTCTCCAAGGCTTCATTCAAAGCAATACAAATTCTGCCCCCCAACTGTGAGCTGTAACGTTCTGCCCCATAGGCATCATGGTAGAAAGCTTAAATCAAATATATTTCAAGTTCAACACAGCTAATCCGATGATTCTATTATATAGCTCATACTCATATGGATTTCCAATCACATGACTTCACTTTTGAACAGTATGTAAGTTGTCCTTGCTCTAGTATCCTTCATATCTCATGACTGTGGTTCATAAAACTTGGATTTGCCTCTAGAGGGGAAGAACCCACAGAAAATCTGAACTGTTCACATAGGTAGTATGATATCACAGTTATAGCAAGGCCAAGTAGAATAAGAGTAGAAAATGGCACCTTCCTCTTAATGAAGTACTGGGGCTTTTGCCTGTTGTGTTAGTTTTCCCATATGATTAGTTGCAAATACCTTATCTCTGCTTCTCAAGAGCTTGTTCTGGGAGTAAAAGTTGATATAAGGCATCCCTAACCTCTTGAGCTTCTCTCCTAATCCTCCGCTTAAAGATTTTCTGTTTTGCGTATATATTTGTCTCATAAATTACATCATAAATATCGATCTATGCTATTGACTACCTTTTATAGCTAATATGATTCACTATTAAATAAAGCCATCAGGGAGAGCATCATGGGTACCATACCATATCCAGGCTCTGAGAAATATGTCCAGCAATTAAGTGCTCAATTGCTTTCATTTTCACACATGGACTTTAGCTTCTAAGTGCTTGGGCACAGTTTCTGTATCTCAGCCAGGAAGGGAGAGGAGAGAATAACTTAACATTAACCAATATTGACTTCTATGAAAGTGTTGCTTCCTCAGTGCTGAGGAGTTCAAAGCCCTCTGTCACATTGCCTAAAAATTAGGGTTGACAGGCACAGATGTTTACAAATAAATGAGACATTTTTTTCTCTCTCCCCCAGCTCCTGCTACGAAGTAATTTTCCTATAGCATTTGACAGGGCAGTATTATATATACAATAATCTTAATTATATGTAATTAATGCTATATCATTATATGGAACTTTATTGTTATAACAATGTTTTATACATGATTGTGAAGGCAATCTGATAGAGGGAGAAGGGTGCTGTATTTGGTGTCATAGTGTTTGTGTTCAAGTATTTGCTCTGACATCTAATTCCTGTTTGGAATTTGCTAAGTCATTTGACTTCTCTACTACTTGGTGTCCTTATCTAGAACACAAGGGCATTGGACTAGATGCCCTTTATTGTCCTTTCCAAATGTAAATCTGTAATTGCAATCCTAGATTAACAAGTCTGAGGTATAAATACAGATTCCCATTTTATAGACAAGGAAACCGAAGCACATTGATACTAAGTGACTTTCTCAGAGTTAATAAGCTAACAAGTAGTATATTCAGGAGTCATATTGGTGAAGACTTGAGGAGGTAAAAAGATAGTCTGAATCCTGTGGAGAGTTGGAGAAGAAATTGATCATGGAACACTAATAGAAATTCAGGCATGGGAGAAATCCTGGATACAAGGTAAGAGGAGGAAGAGAAACATAACTGTTGTTGCTGAGATGCTGGCTGAGATCTATTAAGAAATAATGATAATAATAACAATAGTAGCATTAATAATGATAATGGTGATGGTGAAGAGGAGGAGGAGGAGGATAGATAGAATTTATATAGTGCCTACTACGGTAACCTCATGAGTTAGGTGCTATTATTGTCTTCTTTTTAGAGTTGAGAAAACTGAGGCAAACAGAGTAACTGACTTACCTAAGGTCACACAGCTAGTAAGTGTCTGAAGTAAGATTTAAATTCAAGTCATCCTGTGGTCCAGTACTCTATCTGCTATGCCATTTAGCTGCCTTGTTGTTGTTCTGCAGTCATTTCTGTCATGTATTCTGACTCTTTGTGTTACAGTTTGGAGTTTTCTTGGCAAAGGCGCTAAAGTAATTTACCATTTCCTTCTCTAACTCATTTTATAGATGAGGAAACTGAGGCAAACAGGGTTAAATGACTTTATTAAGGCTCAGGATGAACTGACACAAAGTAAGGTAAGAAAAACCATGAGGATTTTTTTGTTACTATTACCATATAAGGCAAAGGACACAGATGGAAGGTAGAATAGAACTAGTAATCCTTATTCTAACTCTTTGCATCATATCTTCATAAAAAGCATACTTGTTGACAGAGCTGACAGAAACATTTGTGGCTATCAATGAATAGGACAGTCTGTCAAGACATTGATTCAGTGAGATTCCAAAGGACCATTAAAGTTGCATATTTTCTGCACCTTTACCAGTCTCATGCTTCTGGTTTCCAAGCTCTATTCTATGCAAAGTACTTTCTTTAGACAGAAGAGAACATAGTCTCAAAAGGCTTTGGGTGTCCTATGATAATGGTGATGGCTAATATAAAGAGAGCTTTGTTAAATAATAAAACTATTAGTCAATCCCCAGTTATTACCAGTTGATAAATGGTCAAAAGACATGAAGAGGCAGTTTTGGGATGAAGAAATAAAAGTTATATATAGCCATATAAAATGCTCTAACTCATTATTGATTAGAGAAATACAAATTAAAATAACTTTAAGATGTCATCTGACCATATTAAAATTGTAGAAGGGGAAAATTACAAATAATGGGGGGAATGTGGAAAAAATTGGGACGTTAATGTACTGTTAGCAGAACTATGAATCCAACCATTTTACAAAGAACTAGAAATTGAGGGAATGTCCATTAATTGGAGAATGGCTAAACAAGTTGTAGTATACGGCTATGATGGAATATATTGTGTTGTAAGAAATGAAGAATATGTTGATTTTAGAGCAAAAAAGGAAAGACTTGTATAAAATGCTGAAGAATGAAATGAGCAGAACCAAAAGAACATTGACTTAACTGTGCATGACTAAGCTAATCTAAGTATTATAAAATTTCAAATCAACTGCAAAAGACCTATGAAGGAAGATAATATTCAGTTCTAGAGAAAGAACTGATAATTAAAAGTATGCATAGTATGTGGTATATATACATATGTATGTATATGAATGTATGGTACATATGTATATTTGTGAGTATGTGTGTGTGTATATATGTGTGTGTATATATATATATATACATATATATATATATTAAGTGTGTGTGTGTGTGTGTGTGTGTGTGTGTGTGTGTGTGTGTGTGTAATGGTGGCCTCTGTTTTAGGGTGGGGAGGGAAGGAAGGAGGTAGCTTGGAACTTAAAATGTGACAAAAATAATTTGATTGAAAAAATAATAATGCAGAAGTCAGATACTGAGATGCTTCTGAAATTGTGATGGTTCTCTACCTTTTTTTTTTTTTCTGCTTTCTGCTGGTGACCTATTTTCTCCTATATGGTGTTAAATAGTTGAAACCAATGCATTCCTTCTGGGTCCTTCCAGTCTCCATAGTTTTCTTTCATGATTCACTTCAAAGCCAATCTTCTGTAAAGGTCCCTTCCCTCTCTTCCCCTTTCCCCATGCATTCTATTTGAGAATGCCTCCCATTTATATGTTTCATAATTGAGTAGACATAGTTGTTCACATGCACCATTAGAATGTGAGCTTTTTTAAGACTAAGTGCCATGTTTTTGCCTTTCGTTGTATCCTCAGTGCTAAGCAACAGTGCCTGGCACAAAAGTAAATACTTGATAAATGTGTTTGGACTGACAGACAATCTTTCCCCCTATATTCTTTGCTTCTTTAGACATATCTCCCTTCTTCCCAAATCTTATTGCTAGTCTTATTCACGGTTCTCAGTCATCTTCTGTACTGGTATCCCTTTCAGATTATTGCAATTGCAAGTGCAATAAATCATTGAAACGTAGGAGGGATATGGGGCTTTCCTAGATTAGCATGTTCATAGTCTATGGGAGAGAATGAGTTTCTAAAGGCAAGAGCCCCAGAAAGAATGTGCTGCTGAACAAGGCTTCATATTTTGACCAGAAAGCATTTCCTTATGGTATCTTTCAATTTTCCCCTCTTGTCATTTCTGAATTTGATACTTTTAGGGTACTTTTCTTATTTATTTGGTTCTGCTGAAGGGGTTACCCAGAGAGGGGGGCATATGTCTGAGTTGACTGCTCACTCTGTCATTTTCTGAGAATTTCTATTATTTCATTTCTTTAGAGATTTAAATACAGCCTGACCCCCCCCCCAAAAAAAAGATAGAGGTTGTAGACATGTATGATTACATAGTGAGAATTCTAAAGTTCACATAACCTTGAGGTGATAGTTGTTGCATGCAGAGGGACTCAGCAAATGCTCAGGACACTTGGGGTACCTAGTTTATTTCACAATCTCCTGTGATCTTCATAGGTCACTATGTAGCCAGCTGCAGTAACAGCAGTGTGTGCTTAGCCAAGAAGTCTTGTCATTTATATGTTTTCTAAAAGAGAAGACAAGTTTTGCTTTTCTGATTTCCCCATGGAGTACAGGAAGAAGCCAAAACACAAACAAATCTGCTGCTAGAGAAATACCATAAATCCAGAATTCTCTTGGTCTATAATGCCATGTGGAGAAGTCAGGTTCACAGATGTTGCCAGCACTTAAGCTGAGGGAGGAAGATGTCCCCAGTGCCATGTCCACAGATGGATATAGCAAGTGTATAGAACAGCAATGGAATATGAGTCCCCATCCCCTTTGAATTTGGTGGGTTTTTATCTGAGTGTAAAAATGTCCCAGCATGTTTGATTGGAAAAACTAGAATTATTTATCCTAGAAAAAATAATGAGGTAGAGGAGTGAAAAGGCATTATCCTTATGTTCAAATATCTGCATGCTAGTCATGAGTAAGACAAATTGGATTCACTCTACAAGTATGAAATAATGAATAGAAGTTGAAGGGAAGAAGATTTTGTATTGATATAAGGAAAAACTCCTTAAAAATTTTGACCGTCACAAAATAAAAATCATAATCTGGAAAGTCTTTAGAAAAGGTTGGATGAACACTTTCAGGGATTTTGTAGAACAGTTTCATATATTAAGTTAGGCCAGATGACCTCACACATGATCTAAGAATGTCTTTGATATGTGAAGAAAAAAAAACATATTTTCTGTAGTGTTCAGTTATTTTAAAAAAGGAATTTTAAAATTTGGATCTATTATGTTCCAACTGATGTCTTTTCCACTTTGTCCCCAAGTAAATATAATACGCAAAGCTCTCTTTCAAAGTCAGGAACAATAAATATTTAACAAACACATGCAAAAACACATTAGATAAATATACAAATCTACTCTAAAAGTATCCTCTGTAGTTGGGAAATATCATTTAAAAATACCAAATATTAAATCTACCTAATATGCCCCTCCCCCACCAATAGTAGATTCTGTATTACTCCCATCCAAATACCTAGAAATACTAGACCCAGGAATTTGGAGCAGTCATGCTTATCCATGATTTACAATCTCTTGAGCCAGTGGACTGCTCTAAGACAATGGCCTAATTATACCTCATGAGAGAGAGAACAAAGAACTGGTGCTTGATGTTCAGTGCCCTTCAGTCTGCAATACCCTGTGCACAAAAGGAGTGGGACCAATACTTACATGCAGCTTTTCAAGAGCTGGGGACACTTGGAGCAGATTATTTGGCCAACAGAAAGAAAGTAAAGGCAAAATTTCCTTTTGCACCACTGACTAATGAAAAAGGAAGATTGATTCCATATATACCAAAGTATTTATTCCAGTACTTCATCCAAGAGCTACAAACTAGGAATGGAAGATGCTGATCAAGTAGGGAGTGCTAAATGTATATAGTCCATGAAGACAATGAAATATCACTGTTCCTTAAGAAACAATGAATGGGAACCATTGAGATGCATAAGAGGATTTTTATGCAATGAGGCAAATAAATAAGTAGAACAAGGAAAGCAATGGTTGTATTGTACATAGAGTGAATAAAAGTCAGTGATAATAAATAAAAATTTGAAATTGCATAGTTATAATAAGTTTGGCCTTGAAGAAGAAAGGCAAAAATCTCCCTCGCTTCATTCTTTTCCGAGGTGAGGGGTTCTCAATGTGAGGCATTATATATACTGTCAGACAGTCATTGTTCCATACTGACTCTCTCTCTCACCTGTAAAATGAAAGCAGCACTGATTATAACAAATATATTACAAGACTACTATAAGGATCAAAGTAAATTTTATATACATACACACACATAAAACGCATGGTAAACCTTAAAGCACTATAAAACCTATTATTCAATCTCTGTCCAGTCCAAGGTTTTGGGTCTTTACTGTAATGTAGACAACTTGAATCTTCACAAAAATGTCTGTCACCAAAAATAGAAGCTTCTGGATCTAATATAAGTGCATTTAAAAAAAATAAATTTAATATTTGTTCCTCATTACACTGATCTCCTATGTGTTGTACCCTTAGTGGCTACCCACCTTTACACCTAGTCCACAAAGCCTCTATACTAATACTGACACAGGGATTAGGGTATAATATAAATAGGGAAAGTCTTGTCCCAGTTTGAATGGAATTCTATCTCCCCAGTCTAATCTCACTGTAATTGGGAGACTTTTCAGAGACCTTTTGTTCTGCCTCAGTTCAACATTTACAAGCAGCTCATTAATCAGACTGTATACAACAAGGTGTCAAACATTACCACCATAAATAACTGGAATACAAGAGGCATCAATCATTTCCACATCCCATAGTAGCATCTAAGCTGGAAGACTTTTATTACTAACTCACTTTCTAAAGCTAAAATTTTGGGGGGACAGAGTCAACATGGTGGAATAAAAGCAGGAACTTAATTGAGCTTATCTCCAATTACCTCAAATACCTGTAAAAATGACTTTGAACAAATTTTAGAGTTACAGAACCCCTAACATAACAGAATGAAATACATCTCCAGCTGAGGATAGTTTGGCAAACTGACAGGAAGATTCTGTCCCACCAGGATAGGAACAGAGCACAGTCCTGCAAAAGCTCTGCCAGCACAGATTTGAGGCAAAAACCGGCCAGAGCAGACTTCAGGGGATCTAACAACTGGCAGCTGTGGCAGTTTCCACACTTCTTAACCCATAAATGCCAAAAAGAAAGTAAAAGGTTGGTAAGGAATCTCTGTTGGAACTGGGTGAGAGAAGAGACCATTCCAGTCCCCTACCCAGGGGCTGCTGCTGCAGCAGCTGCTTCCAGAGCAGCTTTGGGTCCACAGATGGTGGTGGGATAAAGTGAATGACCAGAGGGAAATTGCAGGGATCTCTCTGCTGGCAGTGAGGCAGGATTCTCTTGCTTTGCCCTGCTTGGATGTGGGTCTCAGTCTTGGAAGGTGGTCCTAGGTTGCAGAGTGCTGGCATGGTAGAGCTTGTTGAGGTTGTGGAGAGGTAGGCATCTTCACAGTTCTGAGGTAGGTGCCTAGAAGAAGCTCTGACAACAGCTGCACAAAACCCCAGTAATCGGGGACACAGCTGTTTCCACTCTGGAAGCAGAGTTCTACTGTGGCAAAGACCTCAAAAGTCAAGTATTTCACTGGCAAAATGAGCAGAGGAAGAGAAATCAGACTATAGAATCTTTATTTTTTAGTTACAAAAAGGATCAAAACATAGAACCAGAAGAATATAACAGTTAAAACTCCTTCATCAAAAGCCTCCAAGAAAAATAAGAATTGGTCATAGGCCATAGAGGAGCTCAAGAATGATTTTGAAAATCAATTAAGAGTAGAGGAAAAGTTGGGAAGAGAAATGAGTGTTGCAAGAAAATAATGAAAATCAAGTCAATGGCTTCCTAAAGGAGACCCCAAAAATACTGAAGAAAATAACACCTTAAAAATAGACTAACTCAAATGACCAAAGAGGTTCAAAAAGCCAATAAGGAGAAGAATCCTTAAGAAACAGCATTGCCTAGATGGAAAAGGAACTTCAAAAGTTCACTGAAGAAAATAGTTTCTTCAAAATTAGATTGGAGGAAATAGAAGCTATTGACTTTTTGAAAATTCAGGATATTATAAAACATATCCAAAAGAATGAAAAATAGAAAGCAATGTGAAATATATCATTGAAAAGGAAAAAAAAAACATTGACCTAGGAAATAGATCCAGGAGAGATAATTTTAAAACAATTGGACTACCTAAAAGCCATGATCAAAAAAAGAGCCTAGACATCATCTTTCAAGAAATTATCAAGGAAAACTGCCTTGATATTCTAGAACCAGAGGGCAAAATAGAAATTGAAAGAATTCACCAATTGCTTCTTGAAAAAGATCACAGCGGTTTCGCTGTCTTCCCCGGGCCTGAGCAGCTGTAGTGGCGGCGGCGCAGGAGGAGGCAGCAGTGGTAACGCCGGCGGTGGCGACATTGGGCGGAGGAAGATGGCGGCTCCGGGGAGTTCGGGGACTCGGAAACCGTGAGGAGGCGGCAGCGGGAGAGGCCCGGCCCAAGGCCCGGCGCAGCGCGGCGCCCTCCTCCTCTGTGCCCTCCCCCGGTCCATCAGTCCGTCCGCCGTCCGTCCGTCCGCGCGGCAGCGGCCGCGGAGCGAAGGTGAGAGCGGGTGGTGGCCGGGCCAGCCACCAAGGGGAATGCCATGGCCAGTTCCTCGGACAGTGAGGATGACAGCTTCATGGCTGTGGACCAAGAAGAAGCTGGGGTGGAGGGCACAATGGAGCAAGATGAGGAACCTCGCCCTGAACTGGAGATGGAGGAGACAAGACATAACAGGTCTATGTCTGAGCTGCCCCGAAGAGGTTTTGGAGTATATCTTGTCTTTTCTGTCCCCATATCAGGAGCACAAAACCTCAGCCCTTGTCTGCAAACAATGGTACCCACTTATCAAAGGTGTGGCCCACCAGTGTTATCATGGCTTTATTAAGGCTGTCCAGGAAGGAAACATTCAATGGGAGAGTCGAACTTATCCCTACCCTGGAACCCCAATCACTCAGCGGTTCTCACATAGTGCGTGTTACTATGATGCTAATCAGTCCATGTATGTCTTTGGAGGCTGCACCCAGAGCAGCTGCAATGCTGCCTTCAATGACCTCTGGAGACTGGATCTCAATAGTAAAGAGTGGATCCGACCTCTGGCTTCAGGCATGTTGCCAGTCAATTACTTGACTTTTGGGCTTGTTGCCACAGTAGGACTCTGCCACCAGCCAGAGGAGCTTCCATCCCAAACCCTGGTGTTTCTCAGTTGCTGGAGGTATTAGTTGGGTGCCCTACCTGAAGCCCCCATACATTCTTGGTCACACACCCCAAGACCTCCACCCCAGACTGCAATCCAGATCCAAGAAGGGTAAAGCAAGAGTGATTAACCCCCAGACTGATCGCCGGATCCCCCTACAGTTCGCAGGCCAAGAGCTGAAGCTGCAACATGGTAATGTGGCTGGCTTCTCACCCCCAGGGGGAGAAGCTGATGCATTCTCCCAACCAGTCCGAAATCCCATAGGGCACTGACATCTTACTTTGTCCTAGGCATCTATGTGTTGATAATTCTGGAAACACCATAGCTGTTGGTGTTCTGGGGTCCCTCCAGCTGGCTGCTGGTCTGGCCGCCCTGGGGCTAAAACCTCACAAGCCCATGGAAGCCTGGGCGCGGTTCCCTGAGTGCTGTGCTGGCCACTCCCTGACAGGCTGTCCTCAGCAGGAGGTTAGCTTCTCTGTGTCATTTTGTGGGTGCTGGAGCTCCAGAGGTCGTTCAGAGTCCCCCTTTTACATAATTTTGAAGTGGGGTGGGTTGGAGCTAGGAGGAAGTGCTGTTTCTACTCCTCCATATTGACTCTGCCCCCATTGGTAATGTTTTTTAATTGAATACAGACACTTGCAGGGAATAGGACATCTCATTTTCTGATTTCTGGAATTTCACCACTTTATTCTTTCCCGCCCCACTTGAAAAGTCCCTAATCTTTTCTCTAGTTAGAAAACAGATGACTTAACCTTGTACCCTTGTTTATGTTCTGTTAATTGTTTTCTTTTTATGCACAAAAAGCTGTTTCCCCTTGTACTTGGGGTCCAGTGCCAAGCTGAGGAGGCCTGGCCCTGATTTGTTACGCAGTCGGCATGCGCTGCTTAATAAATTAATATACTTGGAAGCTGGGAAAAAAAAAAAGATCACAAAAAGAAAACTTATAGGAATATTATAGCCAAATTCCAAAGTTCCCAGGTCAAGGAGAAAATATTACAAGCAGTCAGGAAGAAACAATTTGAGTATTGTGGAAACACAATCAGGATAACAGAAGATCTAGTAGCTTCTACATTGAGGGACTGTAGGACTTTGCATAGGATATTCTGGAGATCAAAGGTGCTAGAATTACAACCAAGAATCATCTATGCAGCAAAACTGATTATAATACTTCATGGGAAAATATAGATATTCAATGAAATAGAGAACTTTCAAGCATTCTTGATGAAAAGACCAGAACTGAATAGAAAATTTGACTTTAAAATACAAGAATCAAAAGAAGCATTAAAAGGTAAACAGCAAAGAGAAATCATAAAGAAATTTTTAAAAATCAAACTTGTTTACATTCCTACATGGAAAAATGATAATTGTTACTCATGTGACTTTTCTCAGTATGAGGACAGTTGAAGGGAATATATGTGTATATGTGTGTTTGTATATGTGTGTGTATATATATATACACATATATATGTACATATTCACATATATGTATGTATAGATGGAAGCATGTGTATATATGTATGTGTGTATATGTATATGTACATAGAGGGTACAGGGTGAATTGAATATGAAGGGATATCTGAAAAATAAAATTAAGAGGTGAGACAGGAATATATTGGAGAAAGGAGAAAGGGAGAGAAAGAATAGGGTAAATTATCTCACATAAAAGAGGTAAGAGAAAGTAATTACAATGGAAGGGAAGAATAAGGAGGTGAAAGGGAATGAGTCAACCCTCCTCTCATTGGATTTGCCTTAAGGGAAAGAATAACATGCACACTAATTGGGTATCTTACCCTAGAGGAAAGTAGTGGAGAAGGGAATAAGAGGGAGGATGACAGAAGGGAGGGCAGATTGGGAGAGGGGGTAGTCAGAAGCAAACACTTTTGAAAAGGCACAGTGTCAAAGGAGAAAATAAAATAAATGGGGGGTGGAATAGGATGAAGTGAAATATAGTTAGTCTTTTACAGCATGACTACTATGGAAATGTTTTGCATAAGTACACATTTATCCTGTACTGAATTGTTTGTCTTTCTGAGGGAGTGGGTGAGGAGGGAAGAAGGGAGAGAATCTGGAATGTAACCGGGAAATGAGAGGGGTATAGAAATCCATCTTGCCCTACAACAAAGTAAGGGGAAGGGTGGAAGGTGAGAGATGGGGTGGATATATGAGAGGGCAGACTGAGAGAAGGCAGTAATCAGGATGCTTGTCATCTTGGGGTCAGAGGGGATAGGGGAGAGATGGGAAGGAAATTTGGAACTCAAAATCTTGTGGAAATGAGTGTTGAAAACTAAAAATAAATATTAAAAACAACTTTTTAAAAAAGATAAAATTCAATGTGCCTGTGACTTAATTATTTATCATTTCACTTTGCTAACCCTCTTTTCTCAGATTTACAGTAATGTTGCACAAAAGCAAGGGGTATTTATTAAGAACCGATTGGGTGCAGAACAAATTAGTTGTTATAGTCAGACCTTCACGTGATGGTGATGAGAAGAAAGAAAAAGATAATGATGAGAATGAAACATGACAATGTCATGGCCTCTATCCTGAAGAACACTTTTCATATAGAAAATAAAGGAAATGTTAAGCATTTTAGAGAGGTAAATATATAGCTCAGTGGATGGTGTGATTGTTATGGTTTCAGGAAAATGTATGTTCAAATCTAGCCTCAGAAACTCACTAGCTGTGTGACCCTGGACAAGCCATTTAACTTCTATTTTCTTTAATCTACTGGAGAAGGAATTTACAAACCATTCTAGTATATTAGATTTAAGAAAAAGAAACAACCCTATGAAACATGGATTGTATGATACACGTGGTCACAAAAAGTCAAACAAGACAGAAGAACAAAGTATTTTTTATGTAATAGTTGCTTAATTTATGTTTTTACAGGAATGGATGAATGAATGTTTTAAGATAATATGTTTAAGAGAATATATTTTAAGATAATGTTTTTAAGAAAGTATATCATTATTTGCATTATACTTTGAAGTATTTGTTATAAATAAAACAGTGAAGCAAGTAGAGAAAACAGCATTGTATAGTGTTCTTTACATATATAGTGTTCTTTACATATATAGTGTTCATATACCTCTTTTCCAGTTCTATCTCTGTCACTTCTAAAGTGTATTACTAAACAACTCACCTTCTTGAGGTCTTGCTTAAAATACACACACACACACACACACACACACACACACACAAACACACACACACATATTAGACCCTTTTCATTTCTAACATCCTAGCCTTGACTAGGCTAGGCTAGCCTATCCCACCCTAGCCTATCCTATTGGCTCTTTCTCCAAAGAATCCTTCCAATACTCTTATTCTTTTGATTTAAAAATTTGTGAATTGATATCTAGTGGGAATTTCTGGAATTATGATGATGATAATTAATCATAATAGGAATGAAGAGAAAGGAAGGAGGAGGAGGAGGAGGAGGAAGAGGAGGAGAAAGTGACTTGTGCTTATTCAACAAGATTTAATATAATGATGTTGTAAACATACCTTACCAGTTATATATAGACAAAGTTTTATTTCTACTTTTTTTCAAGAGTACCCTAAACTTCATGTCATACAACAAGATACTGTCAACTTTTGCATAGCATAAATATGTAGCTGTTGCTAAAGAAAAATGGAACACAACAAAAACACATGTTTAGAAAGGAATGCAGAAAGCAAAGATATCACAAGTTTGAGATGTCCTTAATCAGCAAATAAAGATTAAAAAGAAAGATTCTGGAGATCTAGGAAGTGATGTATGTATGTGTGTCATTTGAGACCAGTTTCACATTATCCTCTTTCATGCAGTCTGTATTACAACCAAATTAGCCTCTGTGTCCTTCTTCATGCCCATCATTCTATTTATGTTCTGCGTGTTTGGAATGTTCTTCTTTTTCATCTGTTTTGCAATTCCTGGCTTCCTTCAAAGCTCAGCTCAGGTATCACCTTCTCCTAAGTAAAGCTTTTGAAGAACTTCCCTCCCATTGTAAGTATGTTTCCCATAATTCCTTTGTCCCAATTCTATATCTACATAATACTTACTGACAGTATGTACATGTTGCCTCTACCTCAAAGAATGAACATGAATCTCCCTGAGGGGAGAAATTGATTCATTTGTTGTACTGTCATCCTTACCACCTACTACATAGTCTTACAGTTATTAGAAAATTGTTCAATGCTTGTTGAATTGATTACATGGAGCATTTATCATAACAGCATTTAATATTATATATGTATATATTTGGTATAAATATATGTGTATATCTACACACATAAAACATGTACATGTGTGTATATATGTATATGTATATACATGTATATATATATATTCATACCCGTAAACACACTTTCATAGTTTATACAAATTTGAAGGATGAAAAATGTAGTAGCTATTTGAATAAAAAAGAGTAGGGATGAAGGAAATATTAGAGTAATAGAAACAACAGGATTTGCCAGCTACTTAACAACATGACATCTGAGAACTTAATATTAACAAGAGTCAATGAAAAAGCATCAGACTTAGGCGATATGGCTTCTAGTTCCAGCTTAAAACATTTACTAAGCATTTAACAATGGCTAAGTCATAGTTTTTCAGGGCTTCAATGTCCTTATCTACAAAATGGGTACAGTGATATTCATGCCACTTTTCTATTTGTCTGAAACTTTAAGGCCCAGCACAAGTAAAAAGTGACAGAACTAGGGGAAAAACACATTAAAGTGACAGGGAGGGCTATTTTTAGACTCCATTCAAGCATAGATTTTCTAAAAGTCTGAAGTTACTAAAAACAGAATAGGCTGGCTCTAGAACCTGTGAATTCCCCTTTACTGTATATTGTCATAGAGAGCCTGAAGACAAAAAAGGGAATCTTTTGCAGAAGTTGAAATGGATGATCTGTAGTTCTTCCCAAATCTGAAGTTATAGGATTCCACACTTTTCCTGACTACCCCAGTCACCCATGAACTACCATTAACGTCAACTCATAAACTTATAGAATCAGGGTCCCAACCCACAGTTGAAGAAGTGCTGAGAGCCTACCCAATCCCAACAAACATCTACAATTGTTCAGATTTCACCCTGCTTATTATCTCTGTGTCTGAATAGTCAATAATTTTGTACCACCTTAACTTAGAGATTAATGGCAACAAAAACAACACAGATGATAGGGCAACAGCAAGTACAGTTACAGTGAAAAATGGATCAGTCAAAGCCTTATCTCCACAAAGTTTGGAGGGGAAGGAAGGTGGCCTAGGCATGACTTACAGGCTGATGTCAGAATGAGTAGTGAGACAGGGATACTTTGCTCACTGAAGAGAAGGGGAATTGCCAATCCCAGAAAGAAAAGATGGCCTCCAGATGTTGGAAACCTGTTTCTAAGCTCTATTTGCTCTACATTAGTAGTATTTACCATTAAATTATTAATTATTGTTGTTTTATTAATAGAAGGTAATCTCAAAATTGAAATTTATCTCCCACTCTATTAAATGGAACATTTTAGGAGGTCTTATAGACTATTATATAGTCTACTTGTCTTCTAATTTGAAGGTTCTTATATCCTGCTTTGCATTTACTTGAGAAATCCAGATTTTCTAAAATTTTCAGAAGGAAAATTTTCTATGGTTCTGACCTTCTGCTGCATAAAAAAGAAGAAAATTACTGTGGAAGTGATAAATTAAGCACACTGTCTTCCAAAATGAATTGCTGAATAATTTAACTCAGGAATAATGATGGATGCCTCAATAAAAAAAAAGTTGGTTATAATTATAATTTTATTTATAGGTTGCTTAGCCTGTGAATACTGAAGCTTCTGTAATTTGCTACACACTTTTGCCATTGTATGGATTTTGAACTTTTCTGTTGGCCATACATATATTAGAAAGTTGTCACTGAGATTCCTAGGTAGAAGTTGCTTTAGTGACCCAAGGATTCTGAGGAAAATTTGATATCATTTGGAGAGAAAACAGTTGATGGAAAACTATCTCCATTTTTTATTAGATTGCAAAGTCATTTGAACCCAAAATGTGGTGTCCCATCCAAAAAATCCAGCATAATGTAAGGCTATATTAGGAAAACTCAGTGTCCAGAGGAAGGGAGATGGTGGTCTTACCGTTATCTGCCCTGGCTAAACTACATTTGGAGTATAGTGCTCAGTACCACAGTTTTAAAAGTCAGTCAGACACTGAAAAATATTTATTGAGGGTAACTAGATGGATTAGTATACTAGAGGTTGTGAATTGCCCAAAGTAAATCTCAGTTGAATGAATTGGATGTATACAACCTGAAGAGGAAATTAAAGGGGGGGCTGAATAATTGTTTTCACCTATCTGAAGGCTGTTATGTGCAATAGGCACTAGTTAGACTTATCTTCTTGGGACCAAAAGGCAGAAAGAGAAGCAATTGGACAAAACTTCAAAGAAGATTTAGGCTCAATGTAAGGACAGTCTTCAAAATAATAATAGGAGAAGTCTCAAGGTAGGCCTCATGAGCTAATTCTCAGTGAAGAGCTTCAAGAAGATAAGAGGTGAAATTTTGTCAGTAATGTGGTATAGGGCATCTTGTGGTAGAGATGGAAATAAATGATCCAGAAAGGACATACAATAAATATCTCTTTTTTTCTAGTTAACATTCCAATTTGGTAGAGTTCTGCTTACTAGGATGCTTTTTTTCTTAACATCAAACCTAAAATTACTTCTTATAATTTCCACATACTGCTCCTGATTCTGCCATTTGGAGCCAAACAGACCTACTTTAATCTTGCTTTTCCATTAATGACCTTAAATAGTTGCATACAGTTATCATGTCTCCCATGAATTCTACATCCAAATTAAATATCCTCACTTTTACAAATCAATTCTCTTAAAGCATTTTACTGAGGTACTTCAAAATCCTCTTTGCCTTTTTACTAGATACATTCAAATTTATCAGTCTCTTTCTGAAATTTTAATGCCTAAAACTGAACACAGGAGGGTAGAGACAAGATGGCAGAAAAAAGGCAAAGGATTCACCTGAGTTCCCCCAAACTCCCCTCCACACAACTTTAAATAATGCCTTAAAACAAATTCTAGTGTGACAGAATCCAAAAAAGGCTAGTGAAGCATTTTTCTTTTATCCTAAGACAATTGAGAAGGTTGTCAAAAAAAGGCATGACACACCAAGACTGAAAGCCATACCCCAGCAAACAATAACAGGTCTTGTTTTTGTTCAACGACCTTAATCAGTGGCACGGTGGCATTCAGAACTCTCAGCAGACAGATAGTAAGGAGTCAGAAAACTGGTCAGAAAGTACAAAGGAGGACCTGGGTTCAAATCTGGCCTCAGACACTTAACACAAAAACTAGCCGTGTGATCAAGGGCAAGTCACTTAAACCCAAATGCCCTAACTTCCCCCCTACAAAAAGAATGGAATGACTTAACTTGGAAGAAGAGTGACTGTGGAGATTCAGTTCTCTTCAGCATGCTCTATAAAGGCATTTAAGCATGCCTTTTGGAATAAATAAATAAATACATAAATAATGTATTTATATATAAATAAATATAAACATATATTTTTATTTAAATATTATAAATATTTATTAAATTTATTATTAAATAAATATTATAAATAAATATAATATATTTAAAATATATAAATAAATAATAAATAAATAAAGTTGACCAGTAATTAACACCCACATTAAATTGTCCCAAGCAAGTCAACAAGCAGGTATTAAGCACATACTATATGCTAGGCACTGTGCTAAAGTTTGAGGTCACAGAGAAAAGTTAAAAAAAGGAGGAAGTCTTAAGGCCCTCACAGTATAATGAGGATAATAACCTGCAAAAAGCTATGTACAAGTTAAATATATACAGAATAACTTGTAAAAATTCTCCAAGGGAAGGCACTAATATTAAGGAGGATTGTCACAGATGATTGGACTTCAACTGAAACTTGAAAAAAAAAGTAGATAAGCCAGGAAAGTGTTATAGGAATTGCAGGTAGCCAGTGAATGTGTCTGAATTTGGGAAATGGAGTATCACAAGCAAACAAGGAGAAGGCCAGTGTCAGTCAAGAGTATATGTTTGGGGAATAAAGCATAAAAATATTAGGAACATAGAATTTCAAAAGTGCTTAGAAAAAGTCAAACAGAATATTTTATATTTGACACTGAAGGTAATAAAAACTGAAGCTAATTGACATAGCCAGACCTGTGGTTTAAGAAGATGAATTTAAAAGGTGTGTGGTAAATGAAATCGAGTGAGGATAGATGTCAGGAAGGGGGACCAACCAACAAGCTAGTACAGTTGTCCAGGCATGAAGTCATGAGGACCAGGACCAGAATGGTGGCAGCGTTAAAATAGAAGAAAGAATCCAAAAGATTTGGTCACTGATAAGCTATGGAAGGAGAGAGTGAGGAGTTGAGGCTTACATTTAGGTTGTAAGGTCATGATGCTATGTTAACGATGATACACTAAATTGTAATAGGTTATTTAAGAAAAAGGGAAGGTTTTCAAGAAAGTTAGGTTCAGCTCAGGTCATAGTGAGTTTTAAGATGTCGATAAGCCATCTATTTCAAGTTGTATAAGGAAAAGCTTGAGATGCAACAGTAGCGATCATGAGAAAGTTTAAGGCTAGACAAATAGATCTAGGAATCATCTGAATAGAGGTGATAATTGAAGCCATAGGAGCTGATAAGATCATCAAGCAAATAGTGTAGAAGGGGAAGAGAAGAGAATCAAGAATAGAATCTAAGGAAGTATAGCAGCAAGCACCCTAGCATACACAGGATGATTGCTAGCACAGGTTCTTAGATGTACTTTTCTAAAGGAAAGCAAACTCAAAAGGGGGTTAACAATCTTACTTTAATCAAATATATCATTTACCTAATTCAGGGGGAAAAGTCAGCACCCTGAACTTCAGAGAATATAAACAGAAGTTACAAGCAGACAAAAAAAAAAAAAAAACGAACCAAACAAACAAAAAGCAGACCAGAAGGCAGGGTTTCCAGCTATCTGACCATTACAGTCATACCTAGTTAGTTACCAGAGAGAGAAGAACCAACATCTGTGTTTTCAAAGTCAAGGGACTCAATGGCTGCCCAGAGTCTCATCTGGCCAAATCATAACAGGCTTTCCATGAATAAATCCTAAAGCAAAACTTCACATCAGGATATATATAGCCTTCTCCAGGGTCAGAGAATATCACAACCCTTGTTACCCACTGCCCAATCACAAAGTACCAAGGTATGGGCATTCCTGAAAAACAAGCCTCCCACCACAGGCTCTATGTGACCACATTCAGCCTATTAGGGGACAGAGTATATTTTCAAATCAGTGAAGGTCCTCAAATTCACCTTAGGCTTATTAAGGAGCAGGGAAGATCTTCTAATTACCATTACCATTACTGGAAGGAGCTACAATAAGTGGGCAAGACCTGGATATAAAACCAGCACAGGATATGGAAAAAAAGATCAGTCTGACAGGCAAGAGAACCACAAGAGAGTGGCATCAGGAAAACCTAGACAGAAGAAAATATCAAGAAGGAAAAGCGATTCAATTCTGTCAAAGGGTGAAGAGAAGAGAAGAAGGGTAAGCATTGAGAAAATGACCATTCAGTTTCTCAGTTATAAGATCACTGGTAAATTTGAAATGAATCGACTTTGGAATGAGTTAACTTGGAAGGAATCAGTTTCAGTTAAATAATGAGTTCTGATGCCACGCTGTAGAATTAAGAAGAATATTATAGGAAAGAAAGTGAAGTTAATTATTACAGTCAGTTTCTCAAGGAGTTTAGCCATGAAGGGAAGGAAAAGATTTAGGATGATAGCTAGCAGGATTGTATGAATGAAGGAAAAAGTTTTGTTATGTTTTGGTTAGAAACATAGGCATGTTTTTAGCAGTAGAGAAGTAGTCAGTAAATGGGGAGAATTTGAGGTAATTTAGAATGAGAATGAGAGAGAGGAGGGAGGGGAGTGGGGAGATGGAGGAGAGAAAGAGAGAGAATGAGAATGAATGAAAATGAATGAATATGAGAAGAGGAAGTAGGAAGAGGGGAGAAGAATGAGATAATAGACTTATTTGAGAGTTTGAGTGGAAGGTGAGCCATGGGAGGTTTGTGGAAATATAAAAAGGTATGAGATAGTGAATTGATTAAGGAAGTATGAAATTATTGCCTTGCAATAGTGAGAGCTCAGTTGAAGATACCCTGCATAAACTTGTAGGAACCCTAGTAGATGGTGGGAAGAATAGAAGACTGGGATTGACAAGGAAGGATTTTTCAATAGGATAAAAGGTCAAGGTACTTGATAGAAGAAAATAGTTTGGAATTGAATTGGTTCACACATGATAGGGAAAGAGAGGATGGCTTGTGAAACAACAAAGGTGTAGAGAGATTGGAGTTTGTGGTGAGGATAAAGAAAAAGATTAGAAATTTCAAGGCAGAGGGGGAGGTATAATAACAAAAAAGAGTGATCACATAAAAAAATTTAACAGCTCATGAAAATGTGGAAAATTGTGGAAAATTGCAATAATAATAATAATAATAATGCTCATATTACACTAGCTACCAGGCACTGTGCTAAGTGCTTTTTACAAATATTTCATCATTTGATTCTTACAACTCTGGGAGATAAGTAGTTTTATCATCCCTATTTTACAGATGAGTGAACTAAGGAAAAGTTTATGTGACTTGTTCAGAGTGACACAGTTAGGGTCTGAGACTGAATTTGAATTCAGATTTTCTTTTCTTTTTTTTTTTTTTTTTGGAGGGCAATTGGGGTTAAGTAACTTGCCCAAGGTCACATGGCTAGGTTTTTGTTTGTATGTGCATTAAGTGTCTGAGGCCGGATCTGAACTCAGGGCCTTCTGACTCCAGGGCCGACGCTCTACTCACTGCGCCACCTAGCCGCCTCTGAATTCAGATTTTCTTGACCCTATGCCAAACACACAATAGAGTGTATCACCTATATGCCGAGACTGATTTTAAGGTATGATCATATTTATGTGTAGTTGGGGTTATTGGGTAATGAACAAATTGAGGAACTAGGAAGTTAAAGCATTTGAGAAAGTATCCATATGTATGTTGAAGCCCCCTACTATTAAGAGTGATGGTTTAGGACCTGGGAAGGAAAGAAAGACAATGAGCCAAACATTTAACTCAATGAGGAAGAAAAGAAAGTATCCTGGAGGTTGTTAGGAAACAGAATTCAGAATCTTGATTGTCTGAAAAACATGGATTTAATGAACCTGAAAGGAGGAGAGTTTGCTGAACAATCGTATCAGAGGTAAAACCTCAAAGTTTCAATGGGGAACAGGGGATAATCAAACTCCCCCACCAGGATGTGATAATGTAGAGAATATGAGTGAATGTGCAACAAGTACTAGAGAATATGGATGTGAATCTGATGAGAACAGTTCTACAGAGGAAGTGAACTAATTATGAATGTAATTTCCCTGCCCCTCAAAACTGAGGTGGTATGGGGAGAATCTTGTTTCTGAATCTTGATTAAATGGGAGAGAAAAGAGATATGGGAAACTCTTCAAGATACCTGAGACCCTTGTGATGAGGGTCATGGAATGTGATGGGCCAGGGCAACCATATTACACAAACATTAGATTTAATTAAATTTTAAAAAGATTAAGACCTTACTTTGAACAAGAGACTTTTGCAGGTGGGAATGCCAAGATGATCTTTGCGACAATGTTCTATTAGTGCTTTCCTCATTACCGAGAAGGATTGGTTGGGATGGACAGAAGGAGAATTTGCTTCAAAGACTCAGATATCTTCTGCTTGGGAAATGGCATTTATACTTCTGCCTCAGTGTGACTATAACCCTTCCAGAATGTAATAGAAGAGAGATCTTCTATGTGATTGGCACCTGAAGAGGGGAAAAAAAAAGCAATAACAAAAGACATACCTTGGTGTCCTGACTCATTTCACCATAGCATCTGGATCAGACAAAGAATAAGACCCTCATCTAGCCTTGTTAACCCACTGTAAAATTACAGAATTTATATAAATTTCATCAGCTACTCCCGTAGTCCAAATTCTATTTTGAGATCAGGTTGGAAATATCCCACAGGCATTGTCTTACTTGCAAAATGTTATTTCAATTAGTTGAATATCGTTCTTTACAGGATTCGGGTCAAACGAGGGGCAAATCTAAATCCAAAGCAAACAATATGTGTCTGCAATAAATTTCTGATCCTGAATTATTCATGCATAATGGCATAGGTGACTCTTCAAGCATTCTGAATTAAGTAGAATTGATTTCCCACTTTTTATGCTCAGTTGTACAAGCCTTTTTGTACTTTTACTTCTCCTTAACAAATAAAGTATTGATTTATCTTCACCGAACATGTTTTATTTAAACTTTGGCCTTTGTCAGCAGCTTAGTCCTTGGTATCCAGAATTCCATTTTGGAACTTTAACATTGTCTTTTGATCTTGAAGGTGAACTCCATCAGGCCCAATTGCCTCGTAGAAAGTCACAATAAAGTGGATTTAGGACTAAATAGGAACAAACAGTATTGGAGGGGGAAGGGACTGAATAGGTTATTTTGTCCTGCCCATACCTAAATAAGAAGATAAGTGGTCATCCAGTCTCCACTTAAATACTTCTAAGAGAGAAAAAACTCAATACAACCTGAGTCAGCCCATTCCACATTTGGACAACTCCGTTATCAAGATTTTCCTGGTAATGAAACTGAATCGTGATGCCTTTTGGTGAACACTGGAACTTGATCTAAGATCATAGGAGCATTGATTTAGAGCTATAAGGGACATTAAAGATCATCTGGCCTGACTGCTTCATTTTACAGTTGAGGGAACTGAAGCTTAGAGACATGGAATTACTTCTCCAAGGTTGTACAGACAGCAATTTATAGAGCGCCCTCTTTGAAGACACATAATAGCGATATTTGCTTGTATTTGTATAATACTTGAAAATTTACAAAGAGCTTTGCATGCATTAATTTATTTAATCCTCACAATAATCCTCTGTTAGGTTCTATTATGATGCCATTTCACAGTTGAGACAATTGAGGCTTCTTCAAGGGTTATATAGCTAATAATTATCTAAAGCAGTATTTGAACTTGTCTCATTGATTCTACTTTCCCAAGTAACTACTTTAGAAGTCTGACTCAAGAGCTAGTGATCTTTTCAATTTACCATGTTACTCAGTAAATCCCAAATATTAACATTCTAAAAGCAAATCATGCTTTATGAAGTTTGAGAGGGAAAAGCACCATGTATTTTTCTTCCTAAAAGAGGAAATAATGTTAAAATCCAGTGATAGAATGGAAGAGCCCTAAATTTAGAGCAGAGTAACAGAGTTCAAGCCCAGTATTTTTTATTATCACTTAATGGGATTGCTATTAATAAGAGAATTTACCTTGCTGAATTTCATATTTCTCACCTGCAAATTTGGACTAACAATTTTCATATGTATATCATGGGATTTTATTAACTATTAAGTGCTATAGACATGTGAGTTATTATAGACAAAAGCATAGAGAATTTTTTTAGTTTGAGTGTATTGTTTTTTTTAAAAATTGAATAAAATCATAATTATAAATATTACTTCTATATGCATGCTATTTTCCCACAAAGGCTATATAGAGTATAGCTCATACATATTTCTAATTCTGTATTCCCTGATTCTGAGTAACATGATGTAGTGGAAGAGGGAAAGGAGGAGGACTATAAATCAAGAGGTCTGAGTTTGTCTGGCTCTTCTAGTCAGTCAACCAGTATTTATAGTACCTACTATATTCAAGACCTTCTGCCGTGAACAGGAAACATAACTGCAAACAGGAAAACGTTGCTACCCTCAAGGAGTAGTTTGACCTGAGCAATTCTCTTTTCTCAGTTCCAATTCACTTATTTGTAAAATGAGGGTGAGCTGATGACTTTTAATTCTTGTTCCAACTCAATAACTCTATAACTACCAGGTGGTAAATGTGTAAAGTCTGGGGATGTAGAACCAGAAAGAATTAAGTTTGAAATTTGACTCATATTTGCTACCTCTGTGACAATGGGGAAATCTCATAACCTCTCAGTCTAGGTCTTCTCATCTGTAAAATGAGATTAATAATAGAATGTACCTCACAGGGATGCTGTGAGGATCAAAGGAGATAACATACGTAAAGTTTTTGTAAGCCTTAAAGAACTGTATAAATGCCAACTATTATTGTATATTTTTAAAATTTCTATTCTAAGGTTTTGTATGAATGTTATATTTTCTAACATTTTATGTTCTAAATTCTGTTGCAGCCCTAACATTCTATATAGTATGATCTCACATTCTTGGTTCCAGCACATTATTTTCTTGGAGCTCTAATTTTCTATGCTCTGCCAATCTATTTTGTAGGGTTGTTTTTGGTTGCAATATCCTACTAAATTCAACAAATGGAATGCAACAAATATTTATTAAGCATCTACTATAGATGAAAAGCTTTAAAACATATCAGGTCTAGTATGCTCTAAGTCTATGATTCTTTGAATGATTATTACTCCACCATGTTTTGGCTTAAATCTTTCAAGAGAGGTCAGATTGGAAAAATGTTCTAACCAGAGTTTACAGCCTTTCTCTGTGTTTTTGTTATGATCCTATGTACAGACCCTGAACGAGACATGGGATTAAAGAAAAATAGGTGTTACTCCGCAGGCAAATCAATTGCTCTATCAAAAGGTGAGAAATGTGGATGGGAAACTCAATGAAATAAAACTAAAGCCAAATAAAATAAAATAAAAATTGGCAGCCCGTGGTGATTTACAGTCACTGTCTTTGCCAGGCTAAACCTAATCACATTGGTTACTATTTCAATACATTCAGGGCTGGAGTCCATTAGAACAGTCTAATTTACACTGCAGTGTAATTCATCTGTTTTATTAAGGTCGTTCTTATATTTATGTTAGAAGTAAAAGCGGCTTCTGGCTCGATTGTATACAGTAATTCTGAGAAAATGCCACAGGGCATAGCAGTTAATAAACCTGGGAACTAGATTACAGCACCCATATTGTTGACATCTGACAAGTTTATTGTGGAGGTAGTGATGCTAGTACAAGATCTTATAAAATAGACATTATCATCATCATTACAAGGCTATTTGAAATAATTGTGGATTACATTTATTGAAGTAGTTAAAGGGTCTGTATATGTAATTTATTGAAAAATTACCTTTTAATCTCTTTAACCTTTCCCACTCCCCCCTCCCCATTGTCTCTCTCTAGATAAACCTACTTAGGGTGAGTTTATTTCAAGGATAAGGAGAATACCAAATCATAAAACAATCATAAACTGAAGATTGGAAGAATGCAAGGTTCAAGGTACCTTCCTATTCCAATAGCCCAGTGTGTACCATTAAAACTGGTTTCTACCTCTTAAAATGTTCTCTTTTCTATAGGGGGACAGGAGGTAGTTTTCAATCCATAAATAACCATCTATAAAACCTGACACAGCAATGTCTATGTAATTCCCTCAGTGATAGTCAATGATAAGACACTATTGTGGAACCTGCTGGTAGTCAGTCCCTTGGCTGCGGCATTGCTTTCAAGGAACTATACTTCCTCTGTACTTGGATAGAATGAGGAAAACTTGTCCTCTGAAAGGGAAAGCATTAGGGTGTGTATTACTGAATAGATGCTGATGGGTTATAATTCAAAGGACTTGACGAGAGCAGAAAAAACAGGGCAGGGGTTAAGAAGGGGAAAGACATGAAAAAATATATATATGAAGGGGAAAGACATGAATACACACACACACATACACACACATATATACACACATATATATACATATACATACGCATATATACATATATATGCATATGCATATGTGTATATATATGTGTGTGTGTGTGTGTGTGTGTGTATATATATATATATATATATATATATATTAGACACACACATATTACACCTTTGATGAAATTTTCTCCTTCCTTCTATATGAAAGGAATGTTGTCAATGTTGATGTGACCAAGAGTCCTGCCAAAAGCTTAGATGATAACAATGAGGAAAATTCTAGTGTCTCCATCCCCATCCTTTTGAAGTATTTGAATGACCCTATGTCAGGAAACTTTCACCCAAAGCCTTCGAATTTTAACATCTATTTTGATACATGTATTTTGATCTAATTAGTTTTCTTTGTTATTACATGTAGTTTACCTAATACATTTAAAATGTTATTTTAAGAAATGATCCATAGGTTCATCAACCTATCAAAGACATCCATGACAAATAAAAAGTCAAAACTTCTGCCCAAAAGGATTTTATAACCTGTTGGATCTCTGTCCTTAGGCTGGCACATTCTGGTGATTTGAGGTCTTTGACACATTAGGGACAGAACAAAACCAGGGAAAAAGAGGCATCGGCCAGTCTAAAAGTTAGCATATATCTGTGTCAGGGTTTGCCTATGGTTCACAAATCCATAGGATGTAACAGATTTAAAGAAATTAAGCATGGAAAAGAAGTCTAAAGAAGGTAGAAAGTCATCACAAAGAACAACAGATGGTAATAAGAAGGGAAGGTTTTCACTCAGTTTTTCTAATTAACAGTTTATCTCATCATAAGTCTTTATTGTAGATTTATGTTTTTACCATAGAAGCACACCAGGAATACCCTCTCTTCACTAACTGCATCTATACTATTCTAGGTCTAGACATGCCTATTTGAATAAGGTGACATTTACAAAGAATGCTGAAAAAGAGAATTTTACCACTGGACCACCAGTTAAAATCAAGTTTTCCCCTCATGGTTGCACATAAGGATCTCTTGTTTGCACACAAGGCAAACTTGATATTTGAGAATTTGAATTATCATGTTAACCTTGGTCTTCAGCAGGTCTTCTAATATTGTTAGATGAATGATACTTCACCTGAAGTCTATGACCTTTTTTTTAAAAAAAATCCTGAAAATATTAAAAAATAATTGTTTTTGGGGTGGCTAGGTGGTGCAGTGAGTAGAGCCTCGGTCCCGGAGTCAGAAGGACATGAGTTCAGATCCGACCTCAGACACTTAATGCACACACAAACCAAAAAACCTAGCCGTGTGACCTTGGGCAAGTTACTTAACCCCAATTGCCCTCCAAAAAAAAGGCAAAAAAAATAATTGTTTTCCCTGGGCATAGACCATTATCTAACACCATATACCAAAATCAAGTCTAAATGGGTACATGATCTAGCTATAAAGGCTGATAGTGTAAGCAATCTGGGAAAGCCAGGAATAGTTTACCTGTCAGATTTATGGAGAGTGGAAAACTTTATGATTTAGAGAGCATTATAAAATGCAAAATGGATAATTTTGATTACATAAAATTGAAAAGCTTCTGTACAAAGTCAATGTAATCAAGATTAAGAGGGAAGTGGAAAATTGGGGAAAAAATTTTACAAACAATGTCTCTGAAAAATTACTCATTTCTAAAATATACAGAGAATTGAGTCAAATCTATAAGAATACACATCAGTTAGGGTGCAGTTAAGATGGAGTAGAAATGGGACTTCCTCGAGCTTCTGGCTCCCATCACATCCAATTCATGTAAAAGGTGACTCTGAACAAACTTTGGAGCTCCAGAACCCACACAATGACACAGAGAAGCTAACCTCCCACTGAGGAAAGCCTGGCAGGCTAGCAGGGAGCAGCCAGTACAGCACTCTGGGAGCTGACCCCAGCCAGAGGTTTTAACCACAGGGTGGGCCTGAATAGCTAGAGGGACTTCAGGTCACCAGCAATTGTGGTAGTTTCCAGAATTATCAACTGATAGATGCTAAGAACAAAGTGAGAGGTCAGTGCAGTATGGACTTTAGGTTCCAGTAGTTGGGAGTGTGGTCAGCCTTTATGCCCTGGAAGGAAAAGCAGCTGAGGTGCCATGGCCATGCAGCCACCACCAAGTGGCCGCTTCAGCTCCTGGCCTGCAGACTGAAGGGGGACCAAGCAACCAGTCTGAGGGGTAATTGCTCTTGCTTTAACCTGGTTGGATCTGGATTACTGTCTAGGGTGGAGGTCCTGGGGTGTGTTACCAGCTTGCCAGAGCATGTGGAAGCTTCAGAGAAGGCACCCAACTAATACCTTCAGCAGCTGAGAAAAACCCAGCATTTGGTACGAAGTTCCCCTGTCTGGTAGCAGAGTCCTACTGTGGCAAAAAGCCCAAAAGTCAAGTAATTGAGTGGCAACATGAGCAAATGAGGGAAGCAAAGCAAATGGAGGAATCCAACATTAGGCTCCTATTTTGGGGACAAAAAGGACCAAAGAATGGAACAGGAGGAGGACTGCGAGGTCAGAACTCCTGCACCAAAAGCCCAAAATGAAAATACAAGTGGGTTACAGGCCATAGAGGAGCTTCAAAAGGATTTTGAAAACCAAATAAGAGAAGTGGAGGAAAAATTGGGAAGAGAAATGAGAACAATGCAAGAAAATTATGAAATGAGAGTCAACAACCTGACTGAGGAAAATAACACCTTAAAAATAGACAAACTCAAATGGCAAAAGAGGCTCAAAAAGGCAATGAGGAGAAGAATGCTTTAAAAAGCCTAATTTGCCATATGGAAAAATAATATCAAAAGCTCACTGAAGAGAATAATTCCTTCAGAATTAGATTGGAGCAAATGGAAGCTAGCAACTGTATAAGAAATCAAAATACTATTGAACAGATCCAAACAAATAAAAAACTAGAAGGCAATGTGAAATATCTCATTGGGAAAACCCCTGACCTAGAAAATAGATCCAGGAGAGATAATTTAAAAATTATTGGACTACTTGAAAGCCACGATCAAAAAAAAGAACCTAGAAATCATCCTTCAAGAAATTCTCAAGGAAAATTGACCTGATGTTTTAGAACCAGAGGGCAAAATAAAGGTTAAAAGAATTCACCAGTGACCTCCTGTAAAAGATCCCAAAAAGAAAACTCCTAGGAATATGATAGCTAGGTTCTGGAATTCCCAGATCAAGAAGAGAATATTACAAGCACCCAGTAAGAAATAATTTGAATATTGCGGAAACACAATCATTATAACATAAGATCTGGCAGCTTCTACACTGAGGGATTGAAGGGCTTGGAATATGATATTCTGGAGGTCAATGGAGTTGGGAGTAAAACCAAGAATCACCTACCCAGCAAAACTGAGTACCATGCTTCAGGGGAAATAAGGTCATTAAGTGGAATAGAGGACTTTTAAGCATTCTTGATAAAAAAACCAGAGTTGAATAGAAAATTTGACATTCTGATACAAGAAGCAAGAGAAGCACGAGAAGGTAAACAGGGAAAAGAAATCATAAGGGACTTATCAAAGTTGAACTATTTGCATTCCTACATGTAAAAATCATAATTTTAAGTTATGAAACTTTTCTCAGTATGAGAATAATTGAAGGGAGTAGAAATGTGTTTGTGTGTGTGTGTGTGTGTGTGTGTGTGTGTGTGTGTGTGTGTGTGTAATGTCTATATAGGAGGGTATATGGGCATATGAATACAGATGTGAATGTATGTATATATGTGTACAGATATACATAGATATAGGGCCCAGGATCAGTTTAATGGGAAGGGATGATACTTAAAAGGTGAAATTAAGAAGTGAGAGAGGAGTATAATGAGAGGAGATGGGGACAGACAGATTGGGGTAAACTATCACATATGGAAGAGGTAAGGGAAAATGGTTACAATGGAGGGGAAGAATAGGAAGTAAAAAGGGAGTGGGTCAACCTTATTCTCATTGAATTTGGCTTAGGGGGGAATGACATATACACTAAATAGGGTATCTCACCCTACAGGAGAGTAAGGGGGAAAGGGATAAGAGGGGGGATGATGTAAGGGAAGGCAGGCTGGGGGAGAGGGAAGTTGGAAGCACCCACTTTTGAAAAGGGACAGGATCAAAGTAGAGAATAGAACAAGTGGAAGGTAGGATAGGAGGGAGGGAAATATAGTCAGTCTTTTACAATATATCTACTATGGAAATATTTTGCATAGCTACACATCTACATCTTATACTGAATTGCTTTTCTTCCCAGTAAGGTTAGGTAGCAAGGGAGGAAGGGAATTAATTTGGAATTCAAAGTTTTAAAATCAAATGTTTATATCTATATCTATATCTATATATCTATATATATTCAATATTATTTTAAATGTAAATGGGAAATAAGATATACTGGCACTGGGGCATAGAGATCCACTGTGCCCTACTTAAAAGTTGGAGGGGGTGTGAGAGAAGATATTGGAGAGAGCAGATTGGAGGAGGTCATATCCAGTGGGATTGCTATTTTGAGGTTGTAGGTACAGGAAAAATGGGGAGAAAATGTGTAACTCAAAATCTTGTGGAAATAACCAATGTAAACTAAAAGTTAATAAAGCATTTGATAAAAAACATACAAGTCATTCCCCAATTGATAAATGGTTGAAGGATATAAACAAACTCTTTTCAAAGAAATTAAAATTATCTCTAAGCATATGAAAAAAAATGCTCTAAATCACTATTGATTAGAGAAAAGCGAATCAAAACAACTCTGAGGTACTCCATCTCCCTTGTCAGATTGGCTAAGATGACAAAACAGGAAAATGACAAATGCTGGAGAGGATGTGGAAAAATTGGACCACTAATGCATTGTTGTTGGAGTTGTGAACTGATTCAACCATTCTGGAGAGCAATCTGGAACTATGCCCAAAAGTTTATAAGTAATTTCATACCCTTTGACCCAGCAATAGCAGTTCTAGTGTTGTATCCAAAGGAGATCATAGAAGTGGGAGGAAGACACATATGTACAAAAATATTTATAACAGCTCTTTTTGTGGTGGCAAAGAATTGGAAATTAAGGGGATGACCATCAATTGGGGAATGGCTAAATAAGTTGTGATATATAAATGTAATGGAATACTATTGTGCTATAAGAAATGAGGAGCAGATGGACTTCATATTTACCTAGAGAGGCTTATACAAACTGATGCTGAGTGAGAAGAGCAGAATCAGGAGAAATTTGTATACAATTATAGACACAAGGTATGTGTGATGACCAGCTTTGATAGACTGGACTCTTCTCAGCAATGCAGGGTTATAAGTCAGCCCCAAATGACTCATGATGGAGAGAGATTTCTACATTCAGAGAAAGAATTAGAAAGAACAGAGTTTGAATGCAGATTGAAGCAAACTACCTGCTCTCTTTCTTTTTCTTGTTTGGTCTTGTTTCCTCCTTCCGTTCATTCCATCTCATACAATCCTTCTTTATAACCTGACTAATGTCTAATGCGAAACTATTTGCAGATCCTATACTTGATTGTATGCTGCCATGGCAAGGGGGGAGGGGGGAGCCAGAGAGAAAATTTGAAACTCAAGGAATTGTGGAACTGAATCTTGTAAACTAAAAGTAAACAAACAAATTAATAAAGACAAAAAATTTAAAAAATAATTAATTTCCTTTATAATCCTATATATTTGATTACATTTTATATAATCTCTAACCTCTGACTGAATTTTAGCATTTACTTTAATTATGCAAAAACATTCTAAGAAGCAGTATATAGGTTTCATCAGACTGAAGAAAAAATGCCCATGACACTTAAAAAAAAAAAAGGTGAATAACCTCTGGACTAGATATCCAATTAATTTCAAAGAGGATTAATTAAACATCTACTATGTGTGAGGCACTGTTCTAAACTCAGGGGGTTCAGAAAGAAGCCAAAAACAATCCTTTCCCTCCATAAGCTTACCTGTTAATGGAGAGATTAAGACCAGTAGTCACATGTTCCATCAGCAATCTAATATTCTGACCTGAGGGACATTTTATTAAAAGTATGCTAGAGATTTTACAAACAGGACTAGCTCTGTCACAACTAAACTCTTCATCTTTTTATTTGAAGCATATTTCTCTCAAAAGAGGAGGGCTTCAAATGATCTCTAAGCTAGGAAGTGTCTGAGGCCAAATTTGAACTCAGGCTATCCTTACTCTGGGCTCAGTGTGCTATCCACTGTGTCATCTAGCTGTTCTAGCTGGGCATTAAATGGCATGTGTAAAGAACAAATAGACCAGAATAACAGGATCAAATAGTTCACAAAGGGAATAAAATATAAGAAGAATGGAAAATTAGAAATGCACCTAGTTTGGAAGAGACTTAAATGTCCCAAAGATGACTTTAATCTTGGCAATAATTGGGAGCCATTAGAGTTTATTTCATAAGGCTACCACCTAGGCCAATCTACATTTTGGGAATATCACTTTAGCAGTTCAGTAGGAGTTAGATTGTGGTGGGGAAGAAAAGAAACCAATTAAGACTATTACGATAGTCTATGTGAGAAGTGATAAGGACTAAGGTTGGAAGTAGAGAGGAGATATATATGAGCCATATTGGGAAGTTAGAAAAGACAGCATCTGACAGCATGTTATGTATGTATGATGGGTTGAAGCCCAGGTGACTAGCAAGTTGTTGGTGTCCTCAGTAATAATGGAGAAGTTAGAAAGAAGAGAGAGCTTGAGGAGAAAATAAATGAGTTTATTTTAGGCATTTTAAGTTTGAGATGCCTAAGAGAATGAAGGAAAATGGTAAAGATGAAAAAAAGAAAAAGGAAAAAACAGAAAACTGAAAAGGCTGGGGTCCTCTTTCTGAGTACCAATAGAGGTGGCAGAAGACATATTCATAGATTTAGACCTGGAGAGGATGAGGAAACTTAGAAACCTTTTATTTTGTGTGTGGAATTATAGATCTATAGCTAAAACTTCATAGGCTGTCTAATTCAGTCACATTAATTTACAGATGAAGGGAATCAGATTGGGGGAAGGGATAGTAGGGGGAGTGCCCAAGTTCACACCAATAGTGTCCATATCCATATCTGAACCTAGGACCTCTGACTCTAAATTCAATCTCCTTTCCATTTTACCATTTTTCCTCTCAAAATTTATAAATGAGAAAATTGAGACCCAAAAATTTAAATTACTTACTCCAGGGCACCAGATACAGAGGCAGGATTTAATACATGGTCCTTTGTCTTCAAAGCTAGTACATTTTCCATTGTACTGTGTTGCTTACCATTTAAATACCTTTAACAATTATGGTGATAATCATAATAATAATAATAATAATAATAATAACTCAAATTACTTTTTTAAAGTTTATCTTTAATTTATGGAATAAAACAAGCATTTCTATAACACAGTAAAATAAAAGATTTCACATGAAACTACATATCAATTAAATACAACTTGCTGTTCCTTTTAAATATATAATAAAGTTACGTAAATTCACTTTTTTTTCTTTTTCTCCTTCCCCCCCACCCTAGAGTTGGTTACCATTAGATACAAATATGTATGTTTGTAAAATGCAGATAGCGTCTTCCTTCATAGATGCTTTTTAGATAATTTGGGTATTTAGAATAGTTAAAAAACCTTTTCTCTCAAAGTTATTTTTAAAACAATATTGTTGTTACAACATTGTTGAACAACATTGTGTTCGTTATTCTCACTTCTTTTATTATTTCATGCATCTCTGTGTTTTTCTAAAATCATTGAGCCCATCATTTCTCATATCAGAGTAGTATTCCATCAGTCATATACTACAACTTATTCAGCCCTCCCCCAATTGATAGGCATCTCCACAGTTTCCAGTTCTATGCCAAAAAAAGAAAGCTGATATGAACATCTTAAAAACATATAGATTCTTTTCCTTTTTTTCATAATCATCTTGGGAAATAGACCTAGTAATAATTTGACATTACTATGTCAGAGGGTATAGGCAGTTTAATACCTTTTGGGTCATAAGTCCAGATCATTCTACAAAGTGTTTGGATCAGTTCACAATTCTACCATAATGAATTAGTATTATACTTTTTTTTCCACACACACTTTGACATTTATCATTTTCCCCAATCTGATAAGTTTAAATGATATTTCGAGGTTTTAATTTGCATTCCTCTCTAACCAATAATGATTAAGAATATTTTTATATGACTATAACTTGTTCTGTAATTTTTTTATCAGCAAGCTACTTGTTCATATCCTTTCACCATTTATCAGTTGGGGAATGGCTCATATTCTTAGGGATTTTGCCAAGTTCTTTATATATTTAAGATATGAAACATATAAAATTTACCCCCAATATTTTGCTTTCCTTCTGATATTGGCTACATTTGTTTTATTTTACAAAAGGTTTTTAATTTAATGTAATCAAAATTATCCATTTTATACCTCTCTCTATCTCTTATTTATCATTTAATTCTCATTTCTATAGATTTTTATAGTTTATGGATCACTTTCCTTTCTATAATTCTATGAGGTAATTAGTACAAATATTATTTCCATTATACAAAGGTTTCATCAGTAATGCAAGGAAGTTAAGTGATTTGCCCAAGATCATATATTTCATTAATGGCTGAGCTAGGACTCTTAACTCAGTCCATCTGCCTCCTAGCTGAATGTTCTTCTGTCTGCCCAATCTGCTTCTATATTCCATTTTCCCACCCTCCCCCAACTCATTTACAATGAATAGTCCTATTTAACACAATCTCAGCCTGAGGAGAGATGTTAGAGACTATTACATCCAAACCATAACCAAGAATACCTCTCAGCCATTTTTTTTAAAGCAATTGGGGTTAAGTAACTTCCTCAAGGTTACATGGCCAGTCATTATTTATGTGTGGGTGCTCATTTTCTGAGGCCAGAACGGATCTCAGGTCCTCCCGACTCTGAGGCCAGCACTCTTACTCACTGTGCCACCTAGGCGCCCCTCAGCCAATATTTTCAACAAGTGACTATCCATCTATATCCTTAAGAACTCCAGTGAGAAGGAAGTGACTCTTCCTGAGGCAACTCATTACACTTTGTGAAGTTTCCCAAAGACAGTAGCCTGGTGGTAATTTGGGAGGTTTCATAGGTTGATTCATATTTACATATAATTGTATCTGAGTCAAAAGAAAACTCAAGAGATAACTGTTAAGTAATCCCATGCACAACAAAACCAACAAGCAGATTTTTTTTTCTTGAAGACAGACAACAAAGAGGACCATTAGTGACTCACCCAGTCATACAGGTTTTAACCCATAACATTTTTTTTTAATTTAAATCCAATACTCTTTATTTGTACCCTCCTATCTATGACAGAAGTGATTCAGAAAATGGAACCACTAATTAAAGAAAATAATGAACAGTCCATGTGACTCAAAGTCACTGTTGTTTCAGACTCTTCATGACTCTTTTTGGGTTTTTTTGGCAAAGATTCTGGAGTGGTTTGCTATTTCCTTTTCTAGCTTATTTTACAGATGAAAAAGGTGAAGCGAACAGGGTTAAGCTACTTGTCCAGGGCACATAGCTATTAAGTGTCTGAGATAGGATTTGTACTCATTAAGACGAGTCTTGTTTCAAAACTATGTATTGGCCAATCAGTTACTATTTCCTTGTTTCTTTGATTGAATACATATACTTGGAGGGAGAGGGTGAGATACCTCTTTTATTCTGATTTTAGGGAACTGTACTTGTTCACACTTCCTCCTGCTAACCTGGAAAGCTCCTAATCTGTCCTCCAATTAGAAATCAGATTACCTAATATTGTATCCTTGTTTATATCATGTCAGTTGTTTTTCTTAAATGCATAAACATCTGTCTTCCCCTGTATTCAAGGTCTAGTGCTAAGCTGAGGGAACCTAGCTCCAATTTGTTATGCAATTGGCATCCATTGCTTAATAAATGCTTAGAAACTTCAACTTTTGTTTCCTTAATCATTTCAGACTTTACCTACCACACAGCTTAGTCACATGGACATAGCAGCTTACAGATCATGAAAGACAAGGACCTGAGGTCATTATCAAGTTTTTTCATATTCTTATCTGACTCTCCTGGGCATTTTTTCTGCCTTAGAAGAAGATAGAGGTACCCTTTGGTGGAAAGGACAGGAAAGGTGGTTTCTATCATTCTGGTAATTATTTCTCTAAAAAATTAATAAGTTCAAAGTAATCAATTCTCTTTTCCAGTGATAAAGAATCAATTTACTTTGTGACTAAGGCATACTATTTCACAAAGATTTCTCACACAAAGTAGGAAGTTGGACAAGATGACTTCTAATGTGCTTTACAATCCTAAGATTATTTATTTTAAGATTCTATAGAGTTCCTTTGAACTCCAACAGTCTACATTCTAAGGTCTTTCCAAGTTCTAATATTGAATAGTCTAACATTTAAATTTAAAATGGAATGTATCAGGCAATAGTAAATTACTTATCAGTGAAGTTATTTAATCAGAAGCTTCTTGAACCCTTGTGAGAGATATATCATAAAGGGATTCATGTTCCAAGTGGTGTTTTGATTCCGTATTTTTGAGAAATCTCTCCTAGTTCTAATATTCTATGATTCATTGACCTCTATGATTCATGGCTATAAGGAGTTTAGTCAAAGGCTCATAGAGCTAGAGCTGGAAGGGACGTAAGAGTAGTATTGGAAATTTAGTCCAATGCCCTCATTTTAAAGATGAGGAAACAAAGGATGATGAAACTAAAGATGAGGAAAATAAGGCACAGAAAGATTAAATAACTTACCCAGATCGTTTAGGTAATAGTCATGCAATGATTCAGTAATCACCCAAAGTAGGATTTAAACCCAGTTACTCAGATTACATTGTTAATAGTAGCGTTTTCCACTGTATGGGGTGGCTGGGGAGGGGGGAGCTCCCCTTTATTCATTTACAAAATATTATAAAACAAAGGCAGTTAGGCTGAGATTGATGTATGGGAGTCCATGGATGGGATATTTCAGAGAGTTCATGAACTTTAACACATATTTTGATAAATATATATATATATATATAAATATAATTGACTTCCTTTGTAATCCTCTGTATTTTTTTATATATTTAAAAACATTCTGAAAAGAGTTCTCTACAGTAACAACAGAATAGTGAGAATTTCCATTAGACAAAAAAAAGTTTAAAGCCCATTGGTTTACTCAGTAAATCATAATGATGCAATAAGTATTACTAGAAAGAAATAATCTGTGCTATTCAAAATTACTTAATATAAATTAAGGATTCATTAATTGCTTATTTGGTATGATGAACTGGATGAGCACTAGATATAAAAGGAACAATACATGATACATATTTTTTTACACTCAAGGAATTTAACAGCTAGTAAGAGTAACCTTGTAATTGATAAGTTATCATGGGAACAAATGCAACACAAATTAAAATGTGATCTTGTTCTAAGAGTCCTCCCAAGTAATAGAAGATCAAATATAGCAGTAGACACATTAGCATAGAGAAAACAGTGGAAAGTTTACAAAACACATCACGTTTAACCTAAACTTTGTTCCTCAAATCTTTCCTCCTCTCCTTTTTTTCTCTCCTTCTTGTCTGGACTCTTTTGATAGACACAAGTAATTAAATAGATTCAGACTCATCTAAGAAAGGAGTTGGTTGACTATTGAGATACAGTCTGAACTGAAGGAAAGCTTTATTTACCAGTTCACAATAATTGCCATATATCTCTTAAGACACATGGCCCAACCTGACTCAGATTTTGCATGAAGGAATTTGTGTATCAACTGGCATTCTCTTTATAAAGCTCATTCAAACTCTAATTAAATCCCTTTGTATTTGCCTTACATATACTTAATTAAAATAGGTAGACTAGGGATGATTAATTCCAAAAGAACATGGGTTAAAGTGTAAGCTTATTTCTTACACTAATTAGACAAAGAATGATCTTCTTCCACTCAAGAAAATGAACACCCCCCCCCAAAAAATTATTCAACTTGAATCTGTTGTAAAGGCTTTTCAGACCCTCCAGGCTTTTGTAATTTGTAACTTTCCAAAATATTCAATGCAAATGATTATCCCCCTTTGTTTTTTCCTTAGTTAACTGAATATATTCTCATACACTAGAGACAACATTTAGTGGATAGACCCCTGGCCATAGGATCAGGAGGACTTGTGTTCAAATCCTAAATTGGATACTTAAAAACTGTATGACACTGATAAGTGTAAGTAAATAAACTGTAAGTCTCTTAGCCTCTCCAATCTCCTTTTTTATTGCTAAAATAAAAAGATTCAACTTAGTGCCCTTTAAAGTTCTTTCCAGCTCCAATCCATGATCCTACGAAAAGATATCCATGTAGTGTAACATAAACGACAATAACAAAATCAAGAGGATAAAGATAGCATATGACAAGGATTATTATGTAGAACCATATAGGCACTACAGATAGGGACCCCTGCATGACATATGGGTAAGAGAGGTAAAAGGATTACACAAGGGATGTTATTTAGAAATTTCCATGAACAAAAACTTGTCCAGAACCAAAAAAGCCAATCTCTCGTAGAGAATTTATGCACAGCCATGCTATGTGACTTCAGAAACACCAAAATCTACAAAAAATCACATATTCTGGTGAACCAGATGCCAATGGAGAACCCCATTGTGGGCATAAATTTGGTGCAGGATGTTACACAGAGACAGAAAAGACAGAAGAAAAATAATGTTTGATCAAAAATGCAAGCAAAAGTGAAGGACAAAAAATGAATCAATCATCAAATATTTATTAAGTGCCTACTATGTGCCAGGCATTGTTTTAATTGCTAGGGATATAAATACAATGAATAAAACAATCCTAGCTCATAAGCATAGTTAAGTGGTGCAGAAGGTAGAGAGTTGGGCCAGGAAATAGGGAGACAAGTTCAAAACTGGCCTCAGATACTAGCTGTGTGACCTTGGGCAATTCCTTTAAACTCTGTCTTCCTCCGTTTTCTCATCTGTAAAAAATGAATACTTATAGCACATGACTCTCAGATATATTGTGAGGGTAAAATGAGAATGTAAAGCACTTTGCAATTTAAAACACCATACACATAGTACCTATTATCATCTTCTTCATCCTCCTCATCATCATTCTAACAAGAGACAACAAAGACACACATATAAACCCATACGTGCATGAAAATAAACATAAATAGGAAAAATAGCAAATTAGTTCAATACTAGATGGTTTTGGAGTGAGAGCACTAGATATTGAGAGAATTTGGAAAGGCTTCATGTAGAGTTTCTTGGAGTAAGAAACTATAAAGCAAATGTTAGGAAGAGCAAAAGTATGGTGGACAGTCAAGGTAAAGGAATGGAAATGAGGAATGGATTTCTGAGTGAGAAGCAGAGAAAAGACCAGTTCTACTGAATAAGAGATGTGTACTACGGCCCAGTTGCTATAATAGATTTTGCATGGTTAAAAAAATAGAATGACTTTATGTTGATCTTTTTTGAAGAATTTATGTTCAAGAATAGACAAGTACTCTAAAGAATGGGAAGGTTTGTATGAGTCTAAATATGTGCCATGGTAAAGTGTATTGGCATTGATAAGATCTATTGGAAACAAAGAAAACATACTTATCAAAAAGAGGGAGATATTGATAATCTCTATATTCTGATGCAGCTTTTAAAAACTTTAATTTAACTTGTTATATTTTAAGTTTGGAACTGTTTCCCCCTTCCCTCTCCACTGTGCCCTAGATAAGGCCACCATTTGACATAGATACAGAGATATACATATACATGTCTATGTGTGTATAGTGTGTGTATATGCATAAAAATCCTACTGTGCATACTTATATTAATATTTTCTATGGAGGTAGATAGCATCTTCCTTCATAGGTCCTATGAAGTTGATTTGAGCATTTATAACAATCAGAATAACTTAGTCATTCACACTTATTCTTTGAAAAATATTGCTATAACTGTATGCAGTGTTCTTGGTTCTGTCCACTTCACCCTTCATTATTTTGCGCAAGTCTTCCCATGTTTTTCTAAAATCAACCTGCTTGTCATTTCTTACAACACAGTAGTACTCCATCAAATCATATGGCACAATTTGTTTAGCGATTCCTCAATTGATGGGTATTCCCTAAATTTCTAGTTCCTTATCACCACATAGTAGATACTATAAATATTTTTAGACATAAATGTTCTTTTCCTTTCGTCCTGATAACCTTGGGAAATAAACATAATAGTGGCATCAATGGACCAAAGGGCATACAAAGTTTTATAGCTCTTTTTTTCACAATTCCAGTTTGCTTTCCAAAATGGTTGTATGAATTCACAGTTTCACCAACAGTGTATTAATGCCTCTATTTTTCAACATCCTCTCCAACACTTGTAATTTTCCCCTTCTATCATTTTATCCTCTCTGATAGGTATGAGATGATATCTCCAAGTAATTTTAATCTGCATTTCTTTCATCAATAATGATTTAGGGTATTTATATATGACTATATATAGCTTTTATTTCTTCATGAAAAGACTGCCTTTCACGTCCTTTGATCATTTAGCAATTGGAAATGATTAATATTATTACAGATTTTACCAAGTTCTCCATATATTTGAGATATGATAACTTTATCTTTAAAAACTATAATTTTTCCTGAATATTTTCTGCTTTCCTTCTAATCTTTGTTACATTGATTCTATTTGTACACACCTTTTTTAATTTAATGTAAACAACAAAATGATCCTTTTTATATTTCATGGTGCTCTATCTCTTGTTCATTCATAAATTCTTATATTCATAAATCTGATAGGTAATAGTTTCAGTATTTTTCTAATTTACTTATGATATCTCTCTTTATATTTAGGTAATGTATCCATTTTGACCGTATCTTGATAAATTATATAAGATATTGTTCGTTGCCCAATTTTGGCCTGATTCCATTCAATTTTCATTTTTTTATTCTAATTTATTCTCATGTTGATTTGAAGTGGGATAGGATAGGTTCAATCTGATATATCCACATTGCACAGTTTCATTATTTTGATTCTTTTGTTAATTGCTCCATTCTCCAAGGCTGCAGAAATGCTTCAATTGTTGTGTGCTTCTGTTTCATCAATCTAAAATACCTTAGGATGAGTTTTAGAGCTCCTGGAATAGTAAACAAAATGTCTTGTTTCCTTTGACATGGCTAGCACAGTGATATAATTGCATGGTGTTTCTAAAGAATTGAATAAGAGTAGAAATATAAATATAAATCCTTATCCTTTTGCCACTTCATAATAGCTCATGTGTATGTATAGATATTTATTATTTGAAATAATTTTACATCCATTTTTTCATTAGTTCTTATGAGAGATTTGCAAAGTATTTAAGGATAAAATTGTTATCTCCATTTATACAGGACAAAGTTGAAGATTGGAGACATTATGTAATAGGACAAAAAGCTTTGCTATCAACAGAACTTGAATGCAGATCTTCTTCCAAATGCAGAACCTTATGCTACATAAACCTATTTTTTAAAATAAGAAGTATCTATCTATTGCCAAATGCCAAACAGTAGGTATCTTCTCAATTAACCCAAGAATAAAATAAGAGTGCTTTATGGTATTATTTTATATAGTCCTTGAATAAATAGATATTGTTATTTATAATTATTTGAATAGTTCTAGAAATGCTCACTATAGCATTAAGACAAGAGGAGAGAAAGCAGAGAAAGAGGAGAAATAAAAATTTCTATTCATCGATGACATAGTGATTTAGTTGTAAAATCTTAGTGTATCAGAAAAAAAAAAGAAGCTGATACAATTTATTTAAGGAGGTAAAGCAGATAAATGACTCCATAGACAGAGCCCTGCATTGGGAGTCAGGAAGTTGTTTAGTTGTTCTTAATTCACGTCTGACTCTTTGTGGCACACTTTGAGGTTTTCTTGGCAAAGATTCTGTAGTGGTTTGCCATTCCCTTCACCAGCTCATTTTACAGATGAAGAGATTGAGGCAAACAGGGTTAAATGGCTTACCCAGAGTCACATAGCTAGTAAGTGTCAAAGGCTGAATTTGAACCCTGGTTCTTCCTGACTCTAGGCACTCTTTCCTCTTTGCAACCTAGCTTACCCATTAAATCAGGAAGACCTGAGTTCAAATCTAGCCTAAGATACTTACAATCTGTGTGACTTTGGGCAAGTCATTTTATCCTGTTTGACTCAGTTTCCTCATCTGTAAAATGATCTGGAGAAGGAAATGGCAAACCACTACAGAATCTTTGCCAAGAAAACCACAAAGTGTGTCACAAAGAGTCAGACATGATTGAAAAGCAGCTGAACTACCAACACGTATAAAGCAATGTGATAAGTACTAAGGATAAAAATGACAGTCAAGTGTGATACTCCCTGCCCTCAAAGGGCTCTCACTCTAATTGGATAGGACATCATATAAAGGAGAGTTCAGTTTTATGAATGGACAGACTCAGAAATCCCAAAGATACAATGGTAGTTTTGATGATGATGGCTTAGTGTTTTTAGGTTCCAACAGTAGGTCAGATGCCACTGCACAGGGGTCTTAAAGATATCAAGTTAGAGCTGATGTTGAAGCATGGGGTAATTATATATTATTGGAAATAGTGTTTTGATAGTTCTCTGATCATTCAAAAGGTTATGATTAGCTCCATCTTCTCTGTAGGGAGAAGCTCTCCAGAATCTATGGGTTGCCTCAGATGGAGGAGAAGGGAGGAAGGAAGAAGAGTTTTCTGATACAGGCAGGTTGCTCATGTTGGAATTCCATAATGGGTTGTGATTCACAGAATATCTTAGCTGGAATATGCCTATGTCATGTAATCTAATTTATCTCTAAACAGGAATCCCCTCCATAATATCCACAATATGCAGTCATTCATCCAAACTTTTCTTAAAGACCTCTAGGGGTAGAGACATCAATCCTTGTGTGAGGTCTTCCTTGTAACTGAGACGTGACTTCTGCATCTATGTTTGTTCAATGAATGAGTCAATGAATGAATGAATGAATGCTATTATCACATTCCTTCACTATTATAATATCCAACAGAAAGCCATACATATTGGGGCTGATATTCTAAGATCGAAACAGTGTTCATATCCAAGAAGGCAGGAGTAAGTTCCAGTCTCTATTCTAGAGATACATTTAATCTATACTGAATTGTTTTCTCTGAAAAGCAAAGCTAGTGCCTTCAAATTCTAAAGTCCTATGATTCTAAGACTTCAATTTCAGTTTCTTATTGTATAAAATGTGAATTACTCATATTTTGACTAAACATAAAACTTTTTTAAGAAGTAGAATAACAGGGAGAAAACATGTCATCATAGATAAAACACACTGAATAAACATGAAACTAAAATATGGGAAAGCTGACAAAAATTTCAGTTAAGTTCATGAAGGTCACTTGAAGGGGAGGAAGTTATTTAGCATGGAGAAGAGAAATCTTAGGTTTAAGGATAGCTATCTTTAAATATCAGAAGGATTCTCATGCAGAAAAGAATTAGATTTATTTAATTTAGATCAGAACTAGAACTATTGAAAGTTGAAAGATGTGCATTTTGCCTTGAGAAAAGGAAAAATATATATTTTTTTTAAATTAGAGCTATCTGATTGTGTCCTTGCCACCATCATGGGCTTGCAGTCTACCAAAGGGGATAATATGTACATAAATGAATATATAGAAAATAAATTCAAGTTAAATCTTTTTGGATGATCACACTAATAGAAGGAATCAAGAATAGCTTGCTGTAGGACAGCGGTGTCAAACTCAAATAGAAATGGGGCCACTGATTCATACTTGAGGATACCAGTTACCACATACTGACAATTTAAAAATGGAATATATGTTTTATTGTATGTATGTAGGTATACATTTATGTATATGTGTGTATATGTGTGTGAATATACATACACACATGCATACACATATATATGAGACTCTCCCTTCACTGGGATAGTTGATAGCATCCTTTTACATATGTTTCATACATTTTACATACATGTTTCAACAAGGATGAATGTTCTTTTTTAATTCTATGTGACTTGGTGATGACCACCACCACCATCCCCACCCCCACCTGCACTCATGGCATAGTTGTTGGGGACAGTAAATTTTTAAAGACAAGTTAATAAAAGTAACATTTCTCTTCTGATAATAGCACTAGCTCATTCTAGCGTAAGCCAAAGAAACAAGGTATTTCTTACATTCGTTTTTAGCTGACTTATTTTCCCCAATGTTAAGGATGATAGAAGGCATGGAGACTCACCAACATTATGATTAATACATCTCTAAATAGGAGATCAACAACCGTAAAGAACACATGCATGCAGATTTATACCTATAGATGATTTGACTTTTTCCACTCAAGGTAGGTTATCATTAAGCAATCAGAAAAAGCAGCAACAATAAATCATAAAGGTCCATGGTGACATTGGAAATGACAAGATACAGCCCCTGTGCATGTAAACATCTCAATTTACCTATCGTTTGAGAGGCCCCTGGAAAGTCATTTCTTTAACTACATAGAAATTGGTATCTGATATTTAGAAGTATAGATGCTGCATATAAATTTTGTAAAGAAATAACTCCAAGCAGGAAGGGGAATATACTGTCCAGTTTCTCCTTAGGGGATGGGTGGCAGAGGGGAGTCATGGTGTCTAGAGCTAGCATTGATGCCTACTCTATTGGCAAGAATACTGGAGTTGGAAGGATCTGGGTTCCTCTGCCACTTAGTATTTGTATGACATTGCATATTCTTCATTTGGCCTCATTTTCTTCATCTCTAAAAAAGAAAGAATTTTTGTAGATGAGTGTAGTGGCAAGCACCCCAGTGTCCCCAGGGTGGCTGCCAACACAGGTTCTTAGATCTGCTTTTCTAAAGGAAAGCCACTCAAAATGGGTTAACAAGCTTACTTTAATCAATCAAACATGTATCGTTTACCTAGTTCAGGGGAAAAAGTTCAGCACCCTGAACTTTGGAGTATACAGACAGAAGTTACAAGACAGAGAAACAGATGAAGCAGACAGCCTTCCAAACTGTCCAACCATTATATCCATACAAATCAAAGTTACCAGAGAGGGAAGCATCAACATCTGGGTTTTCAAAGCCGGGGGGCTCTCAATGGCTGCCCAGAGTCTCATCTGGTCAAATCACACAACACTTTTCAAAGTGAGCCCCAAAGCAAAGCTTCCCATCAGGGTTTATATAGCCTTCTCCTGGCTCAGAGAATGTAACAAACTTCTTGACCCACTGCCCAATCACAAAGTATCAAGGTGTGGGCGTTCCTGAAAAACAAGCTTGGCACCACAGGCTCCAGGTGCACTTAACCTAGGAGCAGGGAAGATCTTTAAATTTGCATTTCCATTACAATGTGCTGTAAGCTTCCTTCCAGCTCCCCCACCCTACCCCACCCCTAGATCTACAATTTCATTGACTGTGGTCCTCTCCTTTTATAAATGAGGGAACTGAAGCCCAAAGAGGTGAGATCTCTTGTCTTTTGAGCTGAAAGAAAATTCAAGTTTAAGGTCTCTGACTTCAAATCCAGTGCTTTTGACCATGTGTCCAATTAATTTGCCAAATACACAGTAAATGGCCTACTGTTGTGTCTTGAGCTAAGGTAAACCAGCATCATAGGGTTGGGTCAAAGCTTGGAAGAAAAAGAAAAAACAGAAGAGGCCTTTTAACTTTAACCAACTGTAATATCTTAATATTTATCAAAATCACCTTCTAAAAAAAACTTTGGCAAGATGTCGGAGTAGAAACAGCTCATCCAAGCCACTCTGCCCCCAGATTCCCCCCAAACTATGTAAAAGGGGACTCTGAGCAACTTCTGGAGCCCCAGCACCCACAGAATGACACAGAGAAGCTAACCTCCCACTGAGGACAGCCGAGCAGCCCTGCAGGAAGGACCAGTGCAGCACTACGGGAGCCGGCAGCACGCAGCGCAGAGTGTGGGGAGCTGAGCCGAGTGGATCCCAGGTCCCTGTGAGCCGAGGTTTTAGACCCAGGGCGGCGGGGCCAGTAGTCAGCTGGAGAGACCCCAGAACACCAGCAGCTGTGGCGACTCTAGAATTATCAACATAGGCATGCCTAGGACAAAGTAAGAGGTTAGTGCCCTATGGACTTTAGGACCAGTATTTGGGGAATGCATCAGCTCCCTCCCCTGGGGGCTAGAAGCCACTGAGGAGACACACCATTTTGTAGTTTGCAGAGGCAGCTCCAGCTCCTGGCCTGAGAACTGTAGGGAGAACCAGCGATCAGTCTTGGGGGGTAATCACTCTTGCTTTAACCTCCCTGGATCTGGATTGTGATATAGGGTGGAAGTCGTGGGTGGGTTTACAGCTTGCCAGAAAGGGAAGTTGCCCCCCACACGATCAGGACAAAAATTCTCCTATCTGTCAGCAAAGCCATAGTGTGGCAACAAGCCCAAAAGTCAAGTAATTAAGTGGCAACATGCCAAGGCAAAGGAAACAGAAAAATGCAACCCTAGACTCCTATTTGGGGGCATAGAGCAGGAAAAGGACTGTGAGGTCAGAAGTCCTGCTCCAAAAGCCCCAGGGGAAAACATGAACGGGTTGCAGGCCATAGAGGACCTTAAGAAGGACTTTAAAAATCAAATAAGAGAAGTGGAGGAAAAATTGGAAAGAGAAATGAGAAGGATGCAGGAAAAGTATGAAATGAGGGTCAACAGCCTGACTGAGGAAACAACACCTTAAAAAATAGACTAACTCAAATGGCAAAGGAGGCCCAAAAGGGCAATGAGGAGAAGAATGCCTTAAAAAGTCAAATTTACCAGATGGAAAAAGAATCTCAAAAGTTCACTGAGGAGATTCATTCCTTCAGAGTTAGACTGGAGCAAATGGAAGCTAATGACTTTATGAGAAATCAAGATGCTGTTAAGTAGATCCAAACAAACGAAAGATTAGAAGGCAATGTGAAATATCTCATGGGAAAAACCACTGACCTGGAAAATAGATCCAAGAGAGACAATTTAAAAATTATTGGACTACCTGAAAGCCATGATCAAAGAAAGAACCTAGAAATCACCCTTCAAGAAATTCTCAAGGAAAACTGCCCTGATGTTTTAGATCCAGAGGGCAAAATAGAGGTTGAAAGACTCCACCAATCACATCCTGAAAAAGATCCCAAAATGAAAATTCCCAGGAATATTATAGCCAGGTTCCAGAATCCCCAGATCAAGGAGAAAATACTACAAGCAGCCAGGAAGAAACAATTTCAATATTGTGGAAACACAATCAGAATAGCCCAGGACCTGGCAGCTTCTACACTGAGGGATTGAAGGGCATGGAATATGATATTCCAGAGGGCAAAAGAGCTAGGAATGAACCCAAGGGTCACCTACCCAGCAAAACTGAGTATTTTGTTTCAGGGGAAAATATGGTCATTTAGTGGAATAGAGGACTTTCAAGCATTCTCGAGGAAAAAACCAGAATTGAATAGAAAATTTGACATCCAGACACAAGAAGCAAGAGATGCCTGAGAAGGTAATCAGGAAAAGAAATCAAAAGGAACTTATCAAAGTTGAACTATTTACATTCCTATATGGAAAAGCAATAACTGTGACTGATGATATCTTTCTCACTATGAAAATAATGGAAGAAGGTTGTGTGGTCATATGAATACATATGTGAATGTGTGTGTATATGGTTACAGTTATATATGGATAGAGGGCATAGGTTGAATGTGTTGGGAAGGTGGAATACTCAAGGGATGAAATTATGAGGTGAGAGAGGAAAGTGGCAAGAGGAGATGGGGAGAGACAGGGTAGGGTAAACTATCTCATGTAGAAGAAGCAAGGGGAAGTGGTTGCAAGGGAGGGGGAGAATAGGAAGGCAAAAAGGCAAAACCACATTCTCATTGAATTTGGTTCAGGGAGAGAATGACGTACATACTCAATGGGATATCTCAACCTACAGCAGAATAGGGGGAAGGGGGGTGAGAGGAGGGATGATGGTTGGGAGGGCATCCCTGGGGCACGGGGTGGTTGGAAGTACCCACTAAAGAAGAGGGACAGGATCATGTAGGGAATGGACCAAGTGGGGGGTGGGATGAGTGGGAGGGAATTATAAGCAGCCTTGTACAATATATCTACTATGATAATGTTTTGCATAGCTAGACATGTACAACAAATACTGAATGACTTATCTTCCCAGTGGGAATGCGTGACAAGGGAGGAAGGAAATGGATCTGAAATTCGAGGTCTTAACATTAAATGTCTCAAATATATGTAAATACTATTATTAATACTCTTTTGCTTGTAATTGGGAGATAATATGTGCAGGCATTGGGACACAAAGATTCACCTTCCTCTAAAGGAAAAGTCGAAGGTGTTATGGGAGAAGGTATGGGAGAGAGCAGACTGGAGGAAGCGATATCTTGTGGGACTGCTATTCTGGGAGGTTGGGTAGGGGAATAATGGGGGGGAAATGAGTGTAACTCAAAATCTGGAGGAAATGAATGATGTAAAACAGAAGTTAATAAAGTGTTTGTTTAAAAAAAATAGAACAATAGAAAAAAACCTTTGAAATAAAAAAAAAAGTGTAAGGATTACTACCTATATTTTAAAAATGAGGAAATAGCCTTATAAAGAAATGATTTACCATAGCAATTTAGCAATTTTACCAAATTTACTAATTTATTCAGCAAGTATGTGTCAAGATTTGGAGAAGGAAATGGCAGGGCACTGCTTTATCTTTGCCAAGAAAACTCCATAGACAACACTGGTTTGCAATGATCCACAGGGTCACAAACTGTTGGACATTACTAAATGACTGAACAACAACAAAAATGTCAAGATCAAGGACTGACCCCAGAACTTCTGATGTGAAAGATGAAACGCATCCTAAACATTACATTGCTAGCTCTCTTTCTCATTTGTTAGGCATCAGATTTTGGCTCCTCTCTAGTGGATTTGATTCTTTTTTTCTTTTTCTTTTATTTCCCTGGCTCCATGTTAGACAAACTTCTTCTCAGTTTGCTTAAAACAATATTTAGAACTTTAAAAAAAAAGAAATAAACTCTTGAAGAGTCAAAATTGAAAATTGACATTGAACCACTTGTCATTTAATAATAACTGGGACAAAATATACTAAAACAAGAATATATTAATTTAAAATTTTTGAAGTGCTTTCCATATGTTATCATATTTCAAGCTCCCATCAAGCCTTTGATCTAAATATTATAGGTACTATTATTATTACTTTACAGATAAGAAGGCACAGAAAGATTAAGTGACATTTTGCAGACATCTAGATGCTAAGTGCCAACTATGGTTATAATTACTGAACTATTGTGTTATCCTATGGTATACCTAACCTCATCTCATTATCTAGCACAGGTTCTTGATTTTCACTTGGCCCCCAATATAGACTGATTGCTTTGCCAATGGTCAATAGTCACATTCATTTCTATTCACAAAACAATGAATTATAAGCATAATATGAGTTAGAGATGTGCTCCAACAAGCATCAAGTTTCATGCCATTGAAGTCTGCATACATAGAATCCTACTGTCCAGCATAACAGTGAGGATATGCCTGCCATTGACTGTGTCTTGATCAGACATCAGGTGGAATAATGATTTCCATTTCGGGTGCCCTACCTAAAATATTAGACTCAAATCTGGGCACTGAATTTTAGGAAGATCATTGCTAAGCTGAAAGTTGTGCAGAAGATAGTGACCAGCATGAAGTAGAAACTCGAAATTAGGTTATATGGGAATTGATTAACTGAAGATCTAGGAATGTTTAATTTGGGAAAGAGAAGGCTTCAGGGGAACAAATATTGTGGAAAGTGCATTGGATCTCATTTGGATATCCACATTTTCATTCTGACTCAGTTACTATTTCCCTATATGATGTATGCAAATCATTTTACTTTTCCATTTACTCATCTATAGAATAAAGCTATCTAATTAAAGAATCTCAAAGACCTTTCACAATCTAGAATCTAAGAATCATTCCTTGTTTATACAGAGGGATATCTGTCATATGGATAAGGGATTAGATTTATTCTACATTTATTCGAGAAGGAAGACATAGGACAAATAGGAATTATAGGAATGTCCATTTCAGCTAGACATATAGAAATAATTTCCCAAAATTTGATTTTTTTCTTTAAAAAACAGAATTAGATTCTTCATTTGAAACAATTCTGAATCAGTGAAGTTTTCAACATGATCAATCAGTGGCGGGAGAGACAACTATTTGGGGAATTTGTGGAGGATATTTCTTCATTGAGAAGTCAGTAAGGGACTCTAAGGACTCTTCCAATTGTAGACTTCTATGTAAATGGAATAAAAAATAAAAATCAGAAGTATATCTTAAATTTTCTGCTACCTTTGATAACCTGCCAGATATCCCTGCTGCTGCCCTGCTGGGAAGAGGAAGCAAACCAGAGGTGCCCAGGTTGTCAGTCAGTCATCCAGAGTGGGGGGGTCATCCACCAGGAGATCACAATAAACAAGAAGTTGAATGCCAAGCAGCATGTTGCGGATTGATTTTACTCCCAGCTTGCCTCTGACCTTTGAATAGATGATAAGACAAGGCCATGATCAAACCATATTTCCATATTTCATCTTCTCTCCCTTAACAAACCTTTTCCCTGTAGTATCTGCTCAAAAGCTTTTTTTTTATTTGATCAGACCTCCATTGAAATTTATCTTCACTAACCATAACTCTGGTTTCTTGACCAGCTCCCTAATTACTGTAACTAACTCAGCCCTCTATTTCCTCTTTTATGTTACACTCCATTAGAGAGGAAGATCGTATTTTCTGAACTGATGAAATTAAATTCTCCCATATTTCCCCAGTCATCATAATTTTTATAAAGCGCCCATCTAATCAATTTTTGGCAAGGAGAACGACAATGCAACACGAGATATCACCATTAAGATGACATAGTTGTGCAGTGGAATTAGAGATAGTTAAATTAGGTAGACTAAAATTTAGCCTGTCTTTTACCTCCTTCATTCTTCTAACCCTTAAATACATGTTTTGTGATATGAGCCGTTCAACTCCCATTAATATTTGTCTTATTGTGAAACAAGAAATTCCATTCTGGAAACTTGAAAATTGTGATAAAGCTAAATTTCTAAACCTAATGGAACATGTTGCAAAAGTAGCTAATGGGATATAATAAAAAGGCTCTACCTGTCTCAGCAGATAGGAGCCCCAACTGAAGTCAATAAACATTTTGCAAAATTCAGAACAGACCTAGAGAATGGGGGTTGGGGGCGGGGGGGAGGGGTGCAGGGCAAGATACAAGCACTAAGTATTGCTTGTACATCTTTTTCAGAGTTACAACTTGATGGGAATTACTAAATTAGTCAGAAAAAACACAAAGGCACAAAGAAAATAGAGTGCCTCAACTCTTACTATGCTTCCAGCATCACCATCCTAAAAAATTATTTCAATGTATATGAACATTTGTTGCATTGAAAGCTTAGGAAAAGGGCAGCTAGGTAGTGCAGTGAACAGAGCATTGGTCCTGGAGTCAGGAAGACCTGAGTTCAAATCCAGCCTCAGACACTTAACACTAGCCATGTGACCTTGGACAAATCACTTAACCCCAATTGCCCTACCTTCCCCCCTCCAAAAAGCTTTAAAAGAAAAGCTTAGGACAGACATTAATGGGGGCTCAGAACAAGAGTGACTCCTGGCCTTAGTCATAAGACCTGAATCTGAACCCTGGTTCTGTCAACTAATGAGCTCAATGAGCCCAGGCAATTCACTGTACCACTTGGCAAATCAGTTTCCTGAGCTTTAGAATGACTGACAGTAATTCAGTATTTGCCCAAGGTCATACAGATAATATGTGGCACAGCTGGGATTTCAGCCTGAGACCTCAGAATCCAAATCCAGCACATTTTCTATCTGCACCAGGGGGGATAGTGGAAGAGGAAAAAAAATGCGTAGCAGCATTTCATGCTATCATAATTTATTATAGAACAGAATGCAGTGTTCCTTATTGGTCTAAGCCTAAGCTCTAGCATTTTCCTAAAGATGTTTTGTTAAATTTTGTGTTGTATAAAATTTTCAATGTATACATATAAAAATGTTGAACAGATATCTGTATTTGCGTTTAACTGAGAACTGGAGAAATTAAGGGAAAATAATTCTGGGGGAAAGATATTATTTATAAGAAGTTTGATGAACATATGTGAATATATATTCTAAATAAATATATGTATGCATACATGTAAATGAATGTGTATATACATATGTGTATATATTTATGGATATACACATATACATGTGTATAAATCTAAGATCTTTAGAAAGTACAATTTAGTTGAAGTTTCATAACCAAAAGTCCTCAGGAAACTAGAATTCCCAATTAGTCATAGCTTGCAAGTCTAGAACAAAATAACTGTATAAAACATATGTGCTTATATACACAAATACATGTGTATATACATACGAGTGTACAAACATATGCATGTATGTATAATAGCTTGCAAGTCTAGAATGTGTATATTAATATATGCATGTGTGTATACATACATAAACATATATATATGCACATATACACATATATAGTTTAGACACATACACACATCCATATGCACAAATATACACATTTATACTTACATGTATTATGTATGTGTGTGTATTTATCTATCTATCTGTTTATTTATGGAGTGCTTTCTATATTCATGGACAACCTGTATTCTGATGAATGAGATTCATAAGATCTTCTGGGCCTAAGTGCTAGAATTCACCAAAGATTTTTAGTTACAAAAGTTACAAGTCAGATTCACATTTCATGTCAGCCAATAAAGCCACACTCTAGAAGGGTATAATGACACATGTGGTGAATTGAGGGAAATTTTCTGATTCCTTTAATAAACTTCTGAGAGGAAACGTGCTTGAGACTTTAAATGAATGTCTTGGGTTATTGTGGAACAACTGTGCCTAGTTAGGGAGTGTCTTGGGAAGTGAATAGAACAATGGATTTAAAGTCATGAAAACCTGAGTTTGTAATTTTCTTTCTTTCTTTCTTTCTTTTTTTTTGAGGGGCAAAGGCAAGGCAGTTTGGGGTTAAATGACTTGTCCAAGGTCATACAGCTAATAAGTGTCAAGTGTCTGAGGCTGCATTTGAACTCAGGTCCTCCTGACTCCAGGGCTGGTGCTCTATTCACTGAACCACCTAGCTGCCTGATTTGTCATTTTCTAACATTGAGCAAGGCATTTACCTGCTCTGGGCTCCCTTTCCTCATTTATAAAATGAACAGATTGAACTCAATGACCTGATCTTATAGAAAGAGGTTGTCCCAAGATACCACACTGGAAAAGAATTTACACTTGGATGGAGAGTTGTGTAGGCATTGTGGATGGACCCAGCATTGTATGCTAACTAGACCCTGAATTCCAGGTTTAAATCCCTGATGCTAAGAGACCATTGTGTGTCACTTCTTTGTAATGGTTTTGTAGAAGGGGCTATAATACAGTCATTCCATTTTGGCCTTTTTCCTTTATTCAAAGTGATTCTGAGACATCAAAGGAGCTAAGAGTGAACCTGAGTCATTGATGGGAGAGGAAGTAATCTGTACATGTACACAGTTCCTACAGGACGACCTCCCTCCTTCCTCCCAAAATTGATGTGCTAATGTTTTCTTTAGGCAGAAGCATGTGGAAGTTATAAGTGTTGTCATTCAAAGTGTCCCAAGAAGAATTTTTTCCAAGTTCCAAAAACCAAACTCTTAGAAAGAGATCCCAGATTCCAATTCTGCTTCTGAAACTGCTAACAATCTTGAGCAAGTTATTGACCCTCTGTGCTCCTGTTTCCTTATCTATAATATGGGGAAAATAATATAAGATAACCAAGCAGCACAATTGGTGGCTCTCATAATGTGGGAGCTTTCCACTTTTTTATTGCGATATAGACACGTTCATGTAATTTCTAGCTATACATATGTACATGTGCATAAGATCTTTAAAAAGCACAATCCAGTTAAAATTTCACACTGAAAGGCCCTCAAGGAAACAGGAATTCCCAATGAATAATTGCTTGTTAAGTCTAAAATATGTGTATAAAATATGTATATATGCACACATATAAATGTATATGTACATGTATGCAAATATATGTACAATATACATATACGTGCATATATTCCAAAGATTTTTATTTTAGGAGTTTTGTCTATATCCATGTATAGCTTATATTCTGAGGAATCATATAAATAAGATCAGCCAGCTTAATGCAGTTTTTGCAAACTCATATGGAAATGGGTGTCATTAAACAGTACATAAGAACCACTAAGGGTACATATTGACTTAGAAAATCACATAGGTATATTATATGTTTTATTCATTTTATCGTTAAGTATTTCCCAATTACATTTTTTTAATTTTTTTTGCTTTTTGGAGGGCAATTGGGGTTAAGTGACTTGCCCAAGGTCGTATGGCTAGTTTTTGTGTTAAGTGTCTGAGGCCGGATTTGAACTCAGGTCCTCCTGACTCCAAGGCTGGTGCTCTATATACTGTGCCACCTAGCTGCTCCTCCCAATTACATTTTAATCAGGGTCAATTTAACTCAAGTGTTGTGGATTGCTTGTGGCCCTCTGACCATGCATTTAACACCTTTGTGTTAATGGCTAAAGAGCCAGCCTAAAAGCCAGGAAAACCTGGGTCAAGTCCCATATTTGACACATAGTCAGTGCACAGGTCTGGTCACTTAAACTCTCAGTGCTCAGTTTTCTAGCCACTGTCAATGCCTGTGTTTGTAGAGAACATGCTACTATTGGGCAGATGGAGTATCCTCTTCCGGAAGTTTCTTATATCAATGAAAATCGCAGGTGTACTCTCTGTCCCTATCCTTATATATAGTTTTAATTTTCTATAAGAAAGCACATGACATATAAAGAACTTGAGGGTGGGGGAGTTTGGAATTGCTGTGACCACTGCAAAGAGAAACATAGATGTTTAGAAAGACTGGAAAAAAAGAGCCCCTGTTTCATCAGTACCTTTTTCCTGTCTCCTCATCTTCAGGTTTGTGTTGTGCCAAATTCCAGGATTGACTTTCTTTTTTGTTTCCTTGAGCTTACATCAGCATGCCCTTGCCACCCCAGGTACAGTACTTGGACCATGTAGCTGCCTCCTTTGAAAGTCAGTAATTCTTACATGAACAGGCCAGACTTCAAGAAGCATCTTCAGTGTCATGACATTTAGCTAGAGAAGATCAAGAGTTCTTCAAAGAACTCCCTCCTCATTGGAGTTCTAAGAAATACTCTACAATATAAAACCACTGGCTTCCTTGATGCTCGTCTCACCAGACGCTGGGTCTCTTGACATTTTGCCTTTTACAAGCTAGGATGTCTGGAGTTGCTCTCCCTGTTTTGATTTTCTTCCCATCTCAACTCAAACCTCACCTTCTGCAAGAACACTTTATTAGTCCTTAGAAACAAATGATGAATAAATTGGGCCTGAGACTTCTCTAGGAGATTATCACCAATTCACTATGTATGCATGTATATATGTGCATATGTATATATCTGTCTGTGTATCTATCCATCCATCTATCTATCTATCTATCTATCTATCTATCTATCTATCTATCTATTTATCTGTCTATCTACCTATCTATATATCTTCTATGTCCATAGCTGTTTACATATGGCTTCCTTCATTTGACCGTAAGATCTTTTGAAGGTAGGTAGATTTTTTTCCCTTTTCTTTGTATCCCCAATACTTGGTACAGTATGTGCCATATAGTCAGCTCTTAATAAATGCTAATAAATGTGGTCTTGACTCCCTCTTAAGAGATTAACTTCCATTTGCCCTGTTTATATCTTGAATGTATAAGATTATTTTCATACCTTCTCCTCCATTAGATTGTAATGTCCCAGATGTCAAGGATTTTTTTAATTTGGACCTTTTCTGCACATCCAGTGTCTGACAAATAAGTTCTTAGTAAATGCTTTTTGTTTGATTGATTAAAATAGAGCTGGCTTTTAAGCCTAATTGCACAGCGTCCCAAAATGATCCCCCTTTCTGATAAATGCTGACTCACTTTATTAGCTGAATTGTGCTCTGCTTTCCCTTCTGAATTGTGTATTCCTGCAGACCCTTCAGAAGCTATTCACAGAATTCAGTTCTACTTGTAAAAGATATTAAGCAGGTTTTAAAGTTCCCAGAATTCTCCTCTTCTCCTTTAATCTAAATGTGAAAACCTGGTCATTAGGAGGTAGAATGTTGTTTCCTGGTACCCATTCTGCCATTCAGAACAGGATGGAATGGGGTGAATCATATTTTATGGTTCCAGTTCTCTTCAATTGCCTCAACAAGACAGGTTTATGACAAGCATATATTGGGAGGAAGAATTAGGCTGATTGTCTTGACAACACAGAGAGTGTGTACCTGGAATGCCAAACTGAAGCAGAACTGTGGTCACAGAATCCAGAGCTCTGGATTCCTCTATTTGATAAACTATATTTCTGAAAAGTGACTCAAAACCCTTCTCCCTTCTCTCCAGGCTCCCACTAACAAGGCAAGTGTCTTATGCATCCCTTTCAGAGTTTACTCCATCTCTCCTTTAAAATCAAAATTATGATTTCATTGATGAGGAGAATTCTGGGTATGAAAAACTAGCAGGGACTAGTCCATAGCTTAAAGTCAAGGAAGGTTGTCTGGCCCACAGTGAAGTTAAGTGATTTGCTCTAGCTAGGTCAGAAGACTATTCAGAGGCAATTGACTGGAGCCTGGGTCTTACTGACCACAAGCCTGGCTCTTAAATCATTATTCCATTTTGGGTCTCATTTACACTTTATATTTCATTTAATTCTGTGATGAATTAGAATAAGCAATATGGAAATCAGAAGGCCTAGGTGCCCATCCCAGGTATGTGACTTCATTGCTAGTTACTTTGAGTAAGCCACTTCATCTGTCTTCTCAGTTATCTGTGAAACAAAGAGGATGATATTGACAGCAATTAGCTAATGGGGTTTTCCTGAGGATCTGTTGTTTTGTACTCTCTGTACCCTCTACATGGAATGCCCTTTGCTCACCCCCCACCCATTTCACAATCTCTAAACCCTAAAATTCTACCCATCCTTCAGCACTTAGCTCCAATGTCACTTTCTTCAATGATCTTTGTCAGATTCTTCCCCACCCACGACCCTGCAGGCTTCTTATATATTCTTGCTATTACAATCTGTGATCCTTGATAATTGATGTGCTTCATTATATTTTATGTATAATTATTATGCACTATTGCTTGTTTGTTTCTGTTATACCACAAACCCTCTGAGGGAGGGTGCCATATGATATTCATGTTTTCATCTCTACAAAGGCCAGACTATATTAATTCTATGCATGTAGGAGTTGTTTGTGCAGATAGGCACAGATTGTAACTTCAGGTGTGCGAACCCTTCCACCAAGGCAGTTGGCCAGTAGTCTGTGATTTAAATCAAGGGAGATAAGTGAGGCCCTGAGCATTTAAGCGACTTTCCTAGGGCCACATTGCTAGGAAGTATAAGATGTAACATTTGAACACAGGTCTTTCTGCTGAAGCAGTGAGGTCATAAGAGCTTTAGGATTGAGCTTGAGTTCAAACTACCAGCTGTGTGATTGTGGACAAGACACCTCCACCTTCCTATTTTACTCAAAATAAGGATAATAACAGCATACATCCACCTGCCAGGATTGTTGTGAGGATCCAATGAAAGAATATTTGTAAAGTATTTGGCATAATTTGTGGCACATAATAGATGTTTCATAAATGCTTGCATCTTGTCCCCTTATTGAATCCAAGGTCAGCACTTTATCCAGTAAATATGCTGTTCAAGTAGGCATTAGATACCATAAATATTGGATTATATATGTAAAGGAACTTTATACCTCTGAAGCATTATATGCGGCATATCATAAATAAATATAGCATGTTATTATCATTTGTAGTACTACTTTTCATAAATAATTTCATGAATACTCATTAAGCTCTTATCACATCTTTTAATCTATTAACAGAACTACCATTTTTTTTTACCAGAATTAATGTTTTCCAATTATTTTTTCCAGGCTTTAACATCCATATTTTGGTATGTTTTCCTTTTGCATGTCTTTCTCCACATGGCATCCAATTTTACAGTTTCCAGCTTGTATTTCAAACCTGTCGAGATCACCTTCTATTATTTGTCTTCCTTTGTGTTCATAACCCTATCAAATTAAATACCATTGGCACATTTAATTTGGAAGTCAGCTCCTTTATCCTCAGTATAGCCTACGTAGGAGGGAAGAAAAGTCCATTTGTTCTCAAAAGCCAAAGTAAATAGCACATTAATGAAATCTGCAAATTATCCTAAAATGGGAGATGTTTCAAGCAACAGTGAATAGAGACATAATATAAATGGACTTTGAAGGCTTATAATCCTGAGAAGAAAATAACAAAATGAGATTCAATTGAAAACAAATACATAAGCAGAGAAATTGTAAACAGAGAAATGTTCTGAGAACACTCTCTTAGGGTGGGATTGGAGTGATGAGAAAGAAGATAAAACAATAGCAAACAACCTAAAAAGTTTTGGAACTTGAGAAAGACTAAGAAGCCAGGAAATAATCTAATGTGGGAAAAGACATAGAGAGTAAGAATTGGAAGGGACCGTAAGATTATAAAAAAAAAAAGTCTAAATAAATAATAACTAGATTATTTAAAAGGAAGACACTTAATAGCAAAGACTCCAAGAGCATAGGAGGTAGAATCTTAGAGTACTAAAAAGAATCTTGAAGTAGTTTCTGAAAATTGGATACTTAGAAGACAGTAGTATGTATAGTCCAGGAGCCAGCTGAATTCTTGGGAGAATTCATATACAATACTTCCTTTCAAACAACGTTAAAATAATATCTCAAATAAAACTTTGGAGTGGCAGAACCAACATAAGGTCAGACATTCATCCTAAGACACCCTACGAGGCAGTCGAGAGATGTCTGTATTAGCAAGACCTACATACAGGCTCAGAGGGCAGTAGGAGCCTTGGAGATACCCCAATAGTAGCTGTAGCAGCAGCTTTCGGAGCTCTCAGCCCAGAGACAATAAAAGAGTTGGGCAACTGGTCAGAAAACTATTACAGGGGACCCATGGCTGCCACTAAATACAGTTTGTACTGACTGGCAGATATATTACCAATAAGCAGTTCTGGATCACAGTCCAAGATGAAGAGGAGTACTATGATTAGTCACAAGGGAAGAGGAACTTTAACCATGGTTCCAGGGCCAAGAGGAATGCTAGCACTTGTAAATGTAGGCCAGCAGGGGTGCTTCCTGGGTAAAGACCAGAGTCCAGATCAGGAAAGCAGTGACAACACCTCTCTCAAGATGACACCACCTTGAAAGTACTGAAAACTATTGAGAACTAATTCTGAAAACAGCAGCAAAAAAAAGTCTGAAGCTGAGGACAGTACTTCCTAACCCAAAGTGAGGAAAGCCAAACTTTAACATGAAGTGCAAAGTGAAGAAATAGCCTGGGAAAATAAGCAAGCAAGACTAGAACTCAAATTTTAAAAGCTACCATGGTGGCAGGGAAGATGAAGATATAAACTTGGAAAAGGAAAATGGTCTGAAAACAACTACAAGATAAGCATCAAAGAAAAAGGGAAATTGGATCCAAGGCCAAAAAGAATTCATGGAAGAGATTTTTTTTAAAAAGGAGAGGGGATAAGAATGCTAAAGAAAATGGAACCAAGATGGCAGAGAAAAGCCAGGAACTTGCCTGAGCTCTTCCCAGTTTCCTTAGGGAACAACCTTAAATCAAGTCTCTAAATGAATTCTGGAGTAACTAGGCCCACAAAAAGATGCAGTGAAACAATTTTCTAGCTTCAGATAATTTAGAAATATTCAGGAAAGGTTTGTCTCACTTGGGTAAAAGGGGAGTCTAGCCAAGAGCAGACAGTGTTCAGGCAAGCCAGTGGGAAACTCTTAGTCACAGTATAGAGCAGCAACCAAGGTTCCTTGGTCCTGGCTCAGCAGGACAGTTGTGAGCCTCCATCCTCAGACATTAAGGAGACAACATACTAAAAATTATCGGACATAGCCAAAGCAGTCCTTACGAGAAATCTGTTATCACTAAATGCTAACAGAAATAAATAGAGAATGAAGAAATCAATGAATTGGGCATGTAACTAAAAAAGCAAGAAAAAGAACAAATTAAAAATCTCCAATTAAATAGCAAATTAGCCATTCTGAAAACCAAGGAAAGATGAGTAAAATTGAAAGAAAGTGAATTAATAAATAAAACTAACTTGGTTCTATTAAAAAAATACCTAAACTTTTGGTTAATTTGATTTTTTAAAAAAGAAGGAAATCAAATTACCAGTATCAAAAATGAAAAAACTGAATTCACCACCAATGAAGAGGAAATCAAAACAATAATTTTGTTTTGCATGCAAATACATGTGAAAATCTGAGTGAAATGGATGAATATTTACAAAAAAATATATAAATTGCTCAGATTAACAGAAGAGGGAATAAAATAAATAACCCCATTTCAGAAAATGAAATTGAGCAAGTCATTAATGAGCTCCCTAAGAAAAATCTCCTAGGCCATATGAATTTACAAATGAATTATCACAAACATTTAAAGAAAAATGATTCCAATATTATATAAAATACTTGGGAATATACGTGAAGAAAGAGTCCAACCAAATACTTTTTGTGATACAAATATGGTGCTGATATCTAAACCAGGCAGAGCCAAAATAGAGAAAGAAAATTATAGACAAATTTTCCTAATGCATATAGATGCAAAAATTTTGAATAAAATTTTAGCAAAGAGACTACAGCAATTTATCATGAAAATTATATATTATGACCAGGTGGGATTCATATCAAAAATGTAGGGCTGGTTCAATATTAGGAAAACTATCAGCATAATTGGCCATATCAAAAACAAATCTAACAGAAATTATGTGATTATCTCAATAGATGCAGAAAAAGCTTTTAACAAAATACAATACCCATTCCTATTAAAAACACTAGAGAGCATAGGGATAAATGTAGTCTTCCTTAAAATTGTAAATGGCAATTCTCTAAAGCAATTAGCAATTATATGTAATGGGGATAAACTAGAAGCATTTCCAGTAAGCTCAGGGGTGAAACAAGAATATCCATGACCACCACTGTTATTCAGTATTGTACTAGAAGTGTTAACCTTAGCAATTAGAGAAGAAAAAGAAATTGAAAGAATTAGAGTAAGCAAAGAAGAAAGAAATCTATCATTCTTTGCAGATGATATCACAGTATACTTAGAGAATCCTAGAGAATCAATTAAAAAACTCCTTGAAATAATTAACAATTTCAGCAATGTTGTAGAATATAAAATAAACCCACATAAATAACTAGCATACACACACACACACACACACACACACACACACACACACACTACTAACAAACTCTAGCAGCAAGAGATAGAAAGAGAAATTTCATTTAAAATAACTGTAGACAATATAAAATAATTTGGAGTCAACTTACCAAGATAAATCCAGGCATAACGTGAAAACAATTACAAAACACTTTTCACACAAATAAAATAGTATCTAAACAGTTGGAAAAACATCAGTTTCTCATAGGTAGGCTGGGCTAGTATAATAAAATGACAATTCTTTTTAAATTAATTGACTTATTCAGTGCCATACTACTCACACTAAGAAAAATTATTTTATAGGGCTAGAAAAAAAAAATAAAATTCATCTGGAAGAACAAAGGATCAAGTACGTCAAAGGAATTAATGGGAAAAAAATCAAAAGAATGTGGCCTAATCATTCCAGATCCAAAACTATATTATAAAGTGTCAATCATCAAAACTGTCTGGTACTAAGATATAGAGTGGTGGATCATTAAACTAGATTAGGTACACAAGACACAGTAGTCAATGATTATAGTAATCTGCTCTTTGATAAGCCCAAAGAGTGCAACTTCTGGGAAAAGGATTCATTATTTAACAAAAAATACTGGGAAAACCAGAAAAAAGTATGGCAGAAACTAGGCATAGACCGACATCTCACAGGAAGATCATTGTACACACTAACATGAATGTAATGATGATCAGCTATGAAAGACTGCTACTTTGATCAATAAAATGATGTGACACAATTTCAAAGGATTCATAGTGAAAAAATTCTGTCCATTTCCAGAAAGAGGACTGATGGACTCTGAGTGAAAATTGAGTAATGTGAGCAGTCTCAAGTGTACTTTGACATAACTTTGACAGCCTGACCAGTAACCTTGATTCAAAGTTGGATGTCCCCCAAATGGCTACTGCTGTAAAGGATCAACTGATTGTGAATGTCTTAAAGGAAGACCAGATTCCCCATAAGATCATTGTTGTTGGGATTAGTGCAGTTGGCACGGCATGTGCCATCAGTATCTTAATGAAGGATTTGGCTGATGAACTTGCCCTAATTGATATTATAGAAGACAAACTAAAAGGAGAGACGGTGGATGGCAACCTTTTCCTCAAAACACAAAAGATTATTTCTGGCAAAGACTACAATGTGACTGCAAACTCAAAGTTGGTTGTTGTTATGGCTGGGGCACAAGAACAGGAAGGAGAAAGTTGTCCTAATTTGGATATTTAGACATGTGTGACCTGGAAGCTAAGTGACTTTCCTAAAAACCGTGTTATTAGAAGTGTTTGCAATCTGGATTCTGCCAATTTCCATTACCTAATGGGGAGAGCCTTGGTGTCCATTCTTCAAGTTGTCATGGATGGTTCCTTGGGGAACATTGAATACCTTTGTGCTTTCCATTAGGGCTCTACAATATGGCCCCTTGTATCACCTTTCCAGAGGATCTGATTTTGTCTACCTGTGTATGTATATGTGTGCATATATACATACATATACATATATACATGTATATGTATATTAATAGCTGTAAATTTTCATATTATATAAAAAGATCTGTATATGTACAATGATGCACCTAATTCTTCAAGTGTCATACTAACCCAAAATACTGAATAAACAACAAATAACTAATAAAAATTGCATAATGTTCTCATTTTATTTTTAAACTTTGTTTTGCAGTATTATTAATATAAAATATGTTTGGCTTTAATTTACATTTTAATTAATATCATATTATTTGTCTTCTCAATGGAGGGGAAGAAGTGTGGGAGGAAGAGAATCTACAACTCAAAATTTAAAAAGAAAAAATGTTAAAAATAAATACATTGTATTTATGTATACATACACCTGTATTATATATGTATGTGTATATATGTATGCATATACACATATGTGTGTGTATGTGTGTGTGTGTATTCAGTATAAGTTAACCTAACAACCTATTTTACAGATTGAAAAATTAAGGTGTATAAAAGTTTGGTAAATTCCTTGAAGTTACACATCTCATCAGCCTTTTTATTCCAAAAGATAAAAGAAACAGTAACCAAAATTTTAAAACCTAAATAATGATTTTGTTCAAGTACAGAATGCCATAGGTTTGTAGTTAAAAGTAACATCAGGAGTCATCTTGTAACAGAGGAAACTAGGGTCCAGAAATGGTAAGTGACTTTCCTAAAGTCACTGTTATCAAAAGTGTCAAAGAAAGAATGTGATTCTTAGTCATCTGATTCCAGAATCAATACTCTTATCACTAAAAAATCTGCCCCTTTTAAAAAATAGAAATAAATTTAGCTAGCTAGAGAATCTGTCATTGTTTAATATATGCCATCTGATATGGTAAGTGATGGGGGTCCACAGGCAAGCCAGCAAAAGTATCCGTAGCCTAGAGGAGCTTACATTCTAACAGGGGAAATCAGCACATCATGGCAATCTAGAAGAGGAGGTGTGTATTTGCACAATGTGTAGGTGGTAAATAAGTGGCAAAGAGGCCTCCTCCCAGGCAAGATAAGGAGAAGGCTCACGCCCAGTGGTGGAGAGGATGATGGCCAGAGTGCAGAAATGATGGTATAGATAGAGATGGTTGGGAAGGTTGTAGAATCTTGTTTGGTCTGATTCAGCAGATTCCAACATGCCTTCCCTTTTCTTCCCTGCCCCCGCCTCATCAATTTCACATGGCTCTTAATGACTTTTATAATTTTATTTCAATTATTATTTTATTATGGTTTAGTCTTATTATATAGGGTACATACTTCCCATCCATATTAGGTAATGCTGTCTAATAAACTGAGTTATGAAGATGATTATCAAAGCTTCATTAAATCAGGTCATTTTAAAAATTTATAACAATTTAAGTTAGTATGCAAATGAAACTAGAATCATTTCAGTGATATTAAAAGGATAATCCATCTTTCAAGGTCTTCAAGGTCACATCTCTCCTCCTCCAGGAAGACTTCCTTAAATTCTGCAGAGAATGCTGAGCCTTCCCTTAAATTCACCAAGTCTGAGGCACCTGGTTTAGCAGTGTCTTGCGAGTGCTTGCTACTTACATCATATGCTTTAGCCTCAGCTTTCAAAAATTGTCATTTCATCACTAAAAAAAAATAGCCAAAACCTTTGCTTCTTTTTTGTTACTTATGGGACTCAGAAAGATTTCTTTGGTGGAAATAGTTCCCAACTTTGATTGAGGAAACCAAATCTTGATCCACATCTCTTTGACTTTTGGCCAGTTACTTCAGATTTCTGAAACTCAGTTTGCTGATCTCTAAATTGGTGATGATAACCCTTACTATAATTCCATCACAGAGCAGCTAGAGGGTTCAAAAGAATGAATGCAAGTGGCAGTGCTTTCTAACTATACCATATATAAATGCAAGACATATAAATGCAGGGTTTTACTGTCAAACTGAGTAAGGTTGTTGTGGAAATATGTTTTGCATGACTTCATATATATAATGGGTATCATATTTCTTGCATTCTCAATGGATTGGAGAGGGGCAGCATGGAGGGAGAGAATTCAGAATGGAAAATTAAAATAAAAAAACATAAATAAACTCGTGTGTGTGTGTGTGTGTGTGTGTGTGTGTGTGTGTGTGTGTGTGTAGGGGAGGCTCAAGAGAATCCCCTGACCAATTGTATGAGCTTATACAGCATAATACTTTGTAGCATCAGGTAGTTCTTTTCCCATATTGAGTATATCCCAGTAAGGGGGACAACAAATGACTTCGGATTGGTTTCAGGTTCTAAAGTTGTTCCCAAGGTTACTGGCTAGGATATTTGGAAGGATATACTCTTGCAGGAGGAGCCACTCCTATGCATTTGTGTATAAAAGTAAGGTGACATATCTTGCTTCCTTTTTCTTGCCTTTTACCTGTTCAGAGGACATAACAGAGGGTAGCACAACAGATCTGTATCATGTTGGAGAAGTCTATACATGTGCAGTTTCTACCACCTTCCTGCAAGAAATCATTAATGGATCACTTGGGGCAATAGCTCATGGGATCTAATGTGTACTCTCCCAAGGATATCTAAGTACAGGTGAGAAATTTGAGATTTCCCAGACCAAGGGAAGGACAATAACCAAGAAAATAATAGTGTTTCAAGGAAAAAAAAAAAGGCATGGGTTTCTGCATGTGGTCTAAGAGGCGAGTTCATGGATATCATTAATGAAACTACAACTTCCCATGTAGAAAAAAGTGATCTAAATTCCCTTAATGGTATAATTCCAGACCTGAGCCTTATAGAAGAAGAAGGGAAGTTTCACAGACAGCACCAAACTTAAGGGCTGCTTGTAGAGCAGTCTCAAGTTTGGGAAAACAATCTTTCTAGGAAGAGGTAAGGATTTCTTGATTAGACAGCCTCTTGGAGAAGGCTGAAGCCAGAGTATCAGCAATGGATACAGTGATCACATGAGGAAACAAAGCCTCCCAAATCTGGCATGCAGACAAGAACAGTGAATGCTTTGGGCAGCACAGATCTAAGGGGGAAATATTATTTATAGAATCAAGAAATGATTGATGAATCATTTAGTCAATCAACAAGCACATATTAAGTAGTCCCTGGCCAAGTATAGTTGTAGTAATAGTAGTAGTAGAAGTAGTAATAGTAGTAGTAGTAGTAGTAGTAGTAGTAGTAGTAGTAGTAGTAGTAGTAGTAGCAGCGGCAGCAGCAGCAGCAGCAACAGCAGCAGTAGGTTTTGAAACTACAATAACAAAAATAAGAAAAAAACCTATAGCCACATTAGTAAGCATCATATATACTCAAAGTAATTTACAGAGGTGGCAGTAAGGGGAAGGAGGAAGATCACAGAATCTGGAAACTGGGATAAGAAGGATTTCTTATAGGAGGTGATACTTGAGGTGGGCTCTAAAAGAAGCTACAGATCTAAAGAGGCACAGATGAGGTGAAAGGTCCTTCCAGGAATGAATCTGGCAATATGATGACCTATTTGAGGAAAATAAAGGAGGCCATTTTGTCGGGATCAAAGACTTTGTGAAGAGGAGTACAATGCAATAAGCCTGAAAAAGTAAGCTGGGGCTAGATTATATATATAAAGGACTTTATAAAGGATTTATATATATATATATATATAATACATAATATCATATGTATTATATATTATATTCTACATTCTCTCTCTATATATATACACACACATACATATATACATATATATATATATATATATGTATCATAAATAAAGGACTTTAAATGCTAAACAGAGTTTACTTTTTGTCCTATGGGTCAATGGGGAAACAGTAGTGCTTTTGACCAACAGACTAAAATGCTTAGACGTATGCTTGAGGGATATTTCTGCAAAAGTCATGTGGAGTATGGATTGGAATGTGGAGAAATTGGAGGATAAAAGACCAATTAGGAGATTTTAGCAATAGTGAAAATGAAAAGTGATTAGGATCTGATCTAGGGTTGTGACTATGAATGAAGAAAAAGGTACAGATGCAAGAGATGCTGTGGAATCAGGCAGATTTTTTTAAAGTAAAAAATGAAAATAAATACCTTTGCCACTGACTATATATGCTGGGTGAGTGATAGTGTGGAGTCAAGACCATTAGCTAGGTTAAGAACATGAATGACTAGAAGGATGGTGGTACACTTGACAGAAATAGGAAAGTAAAGAATTGAGGTGGTTTTAGAGGAAATATAATGGTTGATTTATGTTTTGAGATGTCTATGGGATTTGTAGTTCAAAATGTTAGATAGGTAGTTAATTAGTTATTGTACCTTAAAGTTCACAAGGCTATATACATAAATTTGCAATTTGTCTGCATACAAATAATATTTGAATACAGGAGCTGGTAAGATCACCTAGAGAATATGGAAAAAAAAGAGAAGAGCCAGGATAGAACCTTGAAGGCCATTCACAGTAAGTAAGGGCAAGAAATAGGTGATGATACAGAAAAGGAGAGAAGAAAGAGCAGTCAGGTAAAAAGAGAACCAAGAAAGAATAATAGTATAAAAACCCCTAGAGGAAAAAGTATACAAGAAGATAATATAACTAAATTGTCATATACTGCAAGGAAATCAAGAAAGAGAAAGACTGAAAAAGGGCCATTGGATGTGATGATTAAGACTATTGGTAACTTTTGAAAATTCTAATTTCAGAAGAACAAATGAGATCACAATTGAGATTGAAAGCTGTTGAGAAGTGATAGAGAGGAGAGCAGATAGAAACAAAGAAAAAGGTTTCTCTGGTAGTTTGTCTAAGGAATGAAAGAGAGAGATAAGATGATTATTTGAGGAGCTGGTAGGCTAAAGAGTGTGTGTGTGTGCGTGTGTGTGTGCGTGTGTGTGTGTGTGTGTGTGTGTGTGTGTGTGTGTGTGTCTGGGGAGGCAAGGGCAAGGTATATTTTTAGGAAACAGATAAGGAGCCAGTAGATAGAGAGACACTGAAGTTGAGAGAAAAGGAGAGAGTGATTATGGAATTAATCTCCTGGAGTGGACAGAAAGAGATAGGATCAAGATAAGGGTAGGGAGTTGGACCCCAAGATAAGACTCGGCCCATATGGACTCTGCTCTAGGGGGTTGGTGGGTCATGAAGTTACATTTTTTTTTTAATAAACTACCATTCCTGTTATCTCACACTGTATGTCTCCTAATACTCCAAAGTTTCTATCCCAGAAAAACAACAATAATAATAATAATGTTAGTAATAAACTATATAGTGCTATAATATTACTAGTTGTTTGCCATGTGATAACTCATTTGATCATAGAATTTTAGAGGCGGGATGAAACTTTATAAGATCATCTTGTCAAACCCATTCTCTATTTTTCCATTGAGGAAATTGAAGTTTGGAGAAAAGTGACTTGATCCAAGTTTATCAGCAATATTGGGAAAGAACTTCAGTTAAAATCAGGCGTCCCTACTTCAAGTCCATGGTTTGTAGACTGAACATAGTTTTCTGGATGAAACAGACTTTAGAATACACTCAGTGGTAGATGGTGGAGTAAAAGCAAGAACTTGGCATGAGCTCCCTCACCAACCACCTCCAATACCTGTAAAATATGACTCTAAACAAATTTGAGAGCTACAGAACCCACAAAGTGACAGAGAGAGATAAATCTCTCACTGAAGGCAACCTGGCTGGCTGACAGAAAGGGTCCATCACACCAGGCTGGGGGCTGAGCAGTCCTGTGTGAGCCTCAAGGGCCCAGACCTGGGGTGGCCCCAACCAGTGGCCCAAAATTCCCAGTGTGGACTTTAGGAGAGTGAATCACCAGCAGCTGTACCGTTTCCAGACTTCTCAACCCATAAATGCCAAAGAGAAAGTAAAAGGTCAGTGGGGAGCCCTGTTGATCCAGGGTAAGAGAATAGTACAGTCTGCCCCCTGCCCCCAGGCTCTTCTTGTATCTTCCACATCTGTAAAATTCTAGGCTAGAAACTTTTAAGTTCTTAGATGATTGACAACTCCCTTCTTGATGGTGTTGAAACTGAGGAAACCAATCAGATATTGTTTCCCTTCTTATATGTGCTATTCCTTTAGAATAATGTATGTCTTTTGAAAGCCATAATCAACTATGAGTCTCATCCTATGAGGTTACAACGATTTTTGTAGACCTGAATTAGCCTCTTTATATTATGATCTCCTTGTTTAGCCTGATTTATTAAAATATATTGTACATTTGTGTATGGACAAGTAACTAGAAGAGAGTAGGTGCTTAATAAATTGTTTGTTGATTGGAAAGAAGTATGATAGGGTAGAAAAGCACAACCTCTGGAGATAGAGATCCCAAGTTCAAATCCTGTTTCTGAAGCTTAGTATCTGTATGACCTCAGGTAAGTCATTCAACCACTTCACACATCAGCTTGTAATTTTTTTTAACTTCTGTTTTACATCATTCATTTCCACCAGATTTTGAGTTACAATCATTCCCCACCCTGTTATTCCCCTACCCACCCTCCCAGAATAGTAATCCCACAAGATATCATTTCCTCCAATCTGCTCTCTCCCATACCTTCTCCCATACCCCCTTTGACTTTTCCATTAGAGGAAGGTGACTCTTTGTGTCCCAATGCCTGCAATCTTATCTCCCAATATATTTGAGACATTTAATGTTAAGACCTCGAATTTCAGATCCATTTCCTTCCTCCCTTGTCACCCATTCCCTCTGGGGAGATAAGTAATTCAGTATATGTTGTACATGTCTAGCTTTGCAAAACATTATCATAGTAGATATATTGTACAAGGCTGCTTATAATTCCCTCCCACTCATCCCACCCCACACCTGGTCCATTCCCTACATGATCCTGGCCCTCTTTTATAGTGGGAACTTCCAACCTCTCTTCCCCCCAAGGATGCCCTCCCATCCATCATCCCTCCTCTCATCCCCCTTCCCCCTATTGTGCTGTAGGTTGAGATATCCCATTTAGTATGTATGTCATTCTCTCCCTGAACCAAATTCAATGAGAATGTGGTTTTGACTTTTTGCTTTCCTATTCTCCCCCTTCCTTGCAACCACTTTGCCTTACTTCTTCTACATGAGATAGTTTACCCTACCTTGTCTCTCCCCATCTCCTTTTGCCACTTTCCTCTCTCACCTCATAATTTCATCCCTTGAGTATTCTCCCTTCCCAACAAATTCAACCTATGCCCTCTATCCATATATAACTGTAACCATATACACACATTCACATATGTATTCATATGACCACACACCCTTCTTCCATTATTTTCATAGTGAGAAAGATATCATCAGTCACAGTTATTGCTTTTCCATATAGGAATGTAAATAGTTCAACTTTGATAAGTTCCTTTTGATTTCTTTTCCCTGATTACCTTCTCAGGCATCTCTTCCTTCTTGTGTCTGGATGTCAAATTTTCTATTCAATTCTGTTTTTTTTTCCTCAAGAATGCTTGAAAGTCCTCTATTCCACTGAATGACCATATTTTCCCCTGAAACAAAATACTCAGTTTTGCTGGGTAGGTGACCCTTGGGTTCAGTCCCAGCTCTTTTGCCCTCTGGAATATCATATTCCATGCCCTTCAATCCCTCAGTGTAGAAGCTGCCAGGTCCTGTACTATTCTGATTGTGTTTCCACAACATTGAAATTGTTTCTTCCTGGCTGCTTGTAGTATTTTCTCCTTGATCTGGGGATTCTGGAACCTGGCTATAATATTCCTGGGAGTTTTCTTTTGGGGATCTTTTTCAGGAGGTGATCAGTGGATTCTTTCAACCTCTATTTGGCCCTCTGGATCTAAAACATCAGGGCAGTTTTCCTTGAGGATTTCTTGAAGGGTGATTTCTAGGTTCTTTCTTTGATGATGGCTTTCGGGTAGTCCAATAATTTTTAAATTGTCTCTCCTGGATCTATTTTCCAGGTCAGTGGTTTTTCCCATGAGATATTTCACATTGCCTTCTAATCTTTCATTTGTTTGGATCTGCTTAACATCATCTTGATTTCTCATAAAGTCATTAGCTTCCATTTGCTCCAGTCTAACTCTGAAGGAATGAATCTCCTCAGTGAACTTTTGAGATTCTTTTTCCATCTGGCAAATTCGACTTTTTAAGGCATTCTTCTCCTCATTGCCCTTTTGGGCCTCCTTTGCCATTTGAGTTAGTCTATTTTTTAAGGTGTTGTTCTCCTCAGTCAGGCTGTTGACCCTCATTTCATACTTTTCCTGCATCCTTCTCATTTCTCTTTCCAATTTTTCCTCCACTTCCCTTATTTGATTTTTAAAGTCCTTCTTAAGGTTCTCTATGGCCTGCAACCTGCTCATGTTTTCCCCTGGGGCTTTTGGAGCAGGACTTCTGACCTCACATTCCTTTTCCCACTCTATGCCCCCAAAATAGGAGTCTAGGGTTGCATTTTTCTGTTTCCTTTGCCTTGGCATGTTACCACTTAATTACTTGACTTTTGGGCTTGTTGCCACAGTATGGCCTGGTGCCAGACAGGAACTTTCTCCCTAAACATGTGGGGGGGGCCAACTTCTGTTTCTGGCAAGCTGTAAACCCACCCATTACTTCCACCCCAGATCACAATCCAGATCCAGGGAGGTTAAAGCAAGAGCAATTACCCCCCAAGACTGATCGCTGGATCTCCCTACAGTTCTCATGCCAGGAGCTGGAGCTGTGTCTGAAAACTACAAAATGGTGTGTCTCCTCAGCCACTTCTAGCCCCCAGGGGAGGAAGCTGATGCATTCCCCAAATGCTGGTCCCAAAGTCCATAGGGCACTAACCTCTTACTTTGTCCTAGTCATGTCTTTGTTGATAATTCTGGAGTGGCCACAGCTGCTGGTGTTCTGGGGTCTCTCTAGCCGGCTGCTGGCCCTGCCGCCCTGGGTCTAAAACCTCGGCTCACAGGGACCTGGGCTCCTCTCAGCTTGGCTCCCCGCACTCTGCACGCTGCGCTCTGCGCGCTGCTGGCTCCCAGAGCACTGCGCTGGTCCTTCCTGCAGGGCTGCTGGGCCGTCCTCAGCGGGAGGTTAGCTTCTCTGTGTCGTTCTATGGGTGCTGGGGCTCCAGAAGTTGTTCAGAGTCCCCTTTTACATAGTTTGGGGGGAATCTGGGGGCAGAGTGGCTTGGATGAGCTGTTTCTACTCTGCCATCTTGTCTTCGCCCCCCCCATTTTAAAATGATGAAATTGGAATAGATTGCTTCTGAGGTCCCTTCCACATCCAAATAGAGGATGCTCTAAATGATTAATAGCTAAGGTCCAGGATTTTATTGTTCCTTTCAGACAACATGTACTTTAAACACAAAGGTCAATCCTAAAACTGAGCTAATGACCATCATTGTCATCATATTGTAAAGGGAACTTAAAAATAACTCCTATTCCCATTTAAAGTACTATCTTGACTATACCATTGCATGTAATCTGTAGCCCTAAGAAGTGTGACTTGGAGAACTATTAGCTAGAACAATACTCTTAGAAGCAGATAATATGTCACACCTTAATTTGTGACATCTAGTAAATATGAGGGTACTTTATAACTATAATTCAAAACTCAAGAAAATATTTATTCTGTGTGGAACACTGTGCTGGGCACTGGAAAAGATATAAAAATTAGATAAAGAAAGATGCCTGATTTTAAGGCTAGTAGCTAAGAATCATGGTACATATGCATAACAATAAAGAAAAGAAGAAAAATAACCTAAGCTTCAGGAAACAAACAGAAAAACAACAAAAAAACAACCTTCTATAATCTCTTTGTATAATATACATATAATATATAATATACATATACATATAATAATGTCACAATAATAAACAACATATAATATACATATAATATATAATATACATATACATATAATAATGTCACAATAATAAACAAAATCCCTTTGCCAGAATAATGCAGGCTTCTCAGTAGTAATATCTTTCCTGGCCCAATCCTTAACATTATTTTAATTTTTAATGGCAGGTTGATCTCCACAAATTCATCCTCATCCCTAAAGCTCAGTTCCCAATATGCAAAATGAGAAAAATAATATCTACCTGGCTCCCTATCAGTGTTGTCGAAAGGATGACATAGGATATAACTGCATGGTGATGGAGGTATATGTAAATAGAAACTCTCCTCACACTTGTTTGTAACTGAATTTATTTGTGCAACTAAGTTCATTTTTTGTTTTGTTTTGTTTTCTTTGATCCTGTACCTGGTCCATGTAAAAGCCATGTTTTTTACAGTAAGGTGGTCCTCTGGGGTTGAGGCTAGGGGCTGACAAGTATGCCTAGGGTACAGTCACTAAGGGCACAGAAGTTGCTATAGGTAGAAAATCAAATAGCAGAGGTAGGAACTCATTAGTTTGAACTCGTTCTTTTTTAGTCTCTCAAAACTTCCTGGAAAAGCAGTTAATATTCCACCTCTGTATTTCTTGTTTGTTTGTTTGTTTTTCTTTCTCTCTCATTTTCAGTTCATTAATTTGAGCTGTGATCTTATCCATTTTGGCACTGAGCTACTGTCATGCACTGTCTGGGTGAAATATTATTAAGCTAATAAATCCAATAAAACTATCTCAGTCTAGGACTTTCTTCAGTGGCAAGCATGGAGAAGTCTCCCTGCCTTCCAGTGAGCAAAGCTAGACCTGACGATGACAGAGAGGAAAAGTGACAGAGACATGAAGTTCATTCTATTTCACTTAAATTACTTTTAATATAACCCAGAAAGACCATTTTGGATGCACAGAGTCCTTACAGTCTAGAAGGAAAGATGAGACCTTTTCACAAATAACTAGGGATTCTCTTGGTTAGTATTATGATATTAAATGGCATATAGATAGATGATAGATAGATAGATAGATAGATAGATAGATAGATAGATATAGATATAGATATAGATCTATTATTGTAACATAGGGAATTCTTTCTCTAGAAGTTGGTCCCTTGGTTCCTTATAGATCACATCCAAATTTAGGAGTGTGATTCCATTATGCAAAGGATGAAGGAGACTGAATGGATGTGTTCTTGGTGGAAGGAATAGGGAAAATCATGCAAAAAGTGGGAAGTCTAGGGCTCTTATAGGGAATAGTGATCAATCTAAGAGAACCAAACTATAAAATATATGGAGTTTATAGTGATATACAAATCTGGAAACATGACTTTTAGCCAATTTGGGGAGGGTTTAGAATGCTAAACTAAGGAGTTTGAATATCATCTGGCAGGCAATGGCAATCCATTGAAAGCTTTGTTTCTATTTATTTAAAATATTTAAAACTAGAAAATTACCAACAAATGTTAATATTTCCATGTATTACTGATCTTCTATTTTCAAACCTGTAACTTTGGTCTATTCCCAGCATCTGCACCATTTGCTCCTATTAAGATGCTGCTGAAGGGAGCTTCAGAAATAATTAAACCCTCTGTTGGACATACTTGGCTACTATTTTTTTAATGTGACATCTCATATACTTTCAGGTAGAGCTAGGTCTTCTCAGGCAAAAAATATAGCCTCAAGTTTTTGAAAAAAATAATCTTATATGACATGATTTACTACCACTACCACCCACACTTAAGACCACCATATTCTGCATAATCTCTGATTTGGTAATGGACTCCTTAAGATATGGCACTGAGAACTGGACTCTATATTAGATGTCACCTGATCATATGAGACTCTAGTAGGACTATAACCAACTTCATTCATGGAGGTGAGGGAAGGAGAAAGGAAGGAAAGGAGGACATTAGGAGAAAGAAAAGAAAGGATGGAAGGAAAATAGGAAGGAAGGAGGGAAGGAAGGAAGGAAGGAAGGAAGGAAGGAAGGAAGGAAGGAAGGAAGGAAGGAAAGAAGGAAGGAAGGAAGGAAAGAAGGAAGGAAAGGAAAGCTCATGAAGGAGTTCACATTCTGATGGAGGAGGCCATAAGTCAAAAGTTTCAAAGAACAGGGTATTGTAACTTCTTTATTTTTTTAATTTGACAGTGTCAAAGTTTTGGTTTTGAGAAATTATCTTTTGGGTCTTCAGTAGTTGGGACTGATGAATCAGTAGGGTTGTAGCATCTGCATAAACAGTTGCTGGGGCTCATTTTCCCAATGATTGATTTCTTACATAATGTCTTCGGGGTCTGCATCCACAGGGCTAGTAGTCTAGGAGAGGTTCACCATGGCTATTCCAGGGACATGAGGTCCTGGGATATCTCCACTGGAGTCTGAAGAGAGCTATAGAGTTTTGGTTGTGGATTCAGGAAAACCTGAATTAAATCCTGCTCCTCACACTCAGTGGCCATGTGATCCTTGGCTATTCCTTTAAGCTCTCATAGGTCACACACAATTTTGTAATGATACTTGACACAGAAAAATTGTTAATCCCTATTGATAGAAGAGATAGCCTTCCTAGAATTTCCCTACATCAATGAAATCATCATTAAGGACCAAAAACACACCAAAAAAATACTAAATATATGCAGAAGTAGACTTTCAAACTTTCAAGATGTCCAGTAGACAATTTAGGCTCAATATGGATAAAGCAAAACTCATTTTCTTTTTTCCCAAACCCTCCCCCTTCTAGTTTTTCTGTTACTGAAAAGGGCAATATCATCCTTCTAGTTCCTCAGGCTCCCAGTGGAGGAGTCATTCCAGACTCTTTACTTTCTCTTATGACCCATATTCACCCTTTTGCAAAGGCCTATCAGTCTCACCTTTGCAACATCTTTCATGTATATGCCACCTTCTTTCCTCTGACACTTTCATCACTCTAGTGCAGGCTCTCATCCTCTCATGCCTGGATTATTGCAATAGCCTGCTGGTTGGTCTGGCTGTCACAAATCTCTCCCCACTGGGATTCATTCTCCATTCAATCACTAAAGTGACTTTCCTAAAGCACAGGCTACTCATCTCACACTCCCCACATCACCACCCCAACTCAAGAAGCTCGATTGGCTTTCTCTTGGCTTCCTATTGCTTCCTTGCATTCAATGACTTACATAACCTAGCCTCCTCCTACCTTTCCAGTCTTTTTACACTTTACAACCAAAATGGACTCTCTAATGTAGTGACAATGATCTCCTGGGTGTCCCATGAAAGAGATCCTCCATCTCTCTGATTTGGGCATTTTCTTTGGTCTCTCCCATGCCAGGAATGCCCTCCCTCCTCCACTCTAATGAACAACCTCCTTGGCTTCCTTTAAGTCCCATCTAAAATCCCACACTCTAGAGGAAGCCTTCCTCAATCACTCTGTCCCAATGCCTTCCCTCTGTTATTTCTAATTTATCATGTATATAACTTGCTTTGTATATATTTATTTTCATACTGTCTGCCCCATTAGATTGTGAGCTCCTGGAGGCAGGGACTGTTTTTTGCTTCTTTTTGTATCCCCAGAGCTTAGCATAATACCTGGTACATAATAGAAGGCACTTAATAAGTATTTACTGATTGATAAAAGATGGGATGTATCCCATCTAAATTTTGATGGATGGTTAGGAAATCAGAGGCATAAATAGGAAGGAATGTAGAGGGTACTCCAGGTATAGGGATAACAGTATGAGCAAAACTTCTCAGATGATTTCCTCTTCCTCTCCTGACACATCATTACTGTTGTCTGTGTTTTTGAGGTAGCCCAGCAAAACCTATTTCTCTAGGCAACCCGTTTGTACTTTCTTTCCTTTGATTGCAATTAATGAGATTAATTGTTTATCTCCTTCCCCATTATGCTCCAGTGAAGCCCACACCAGTGCATGTCCCAGAATATACGCACTCAGTATTCTTGTTCTATTATTGTCAGAGCCATGTTATTATACTGCTTCATTAATGCCTATACATGTGGTTCAATTAAGATTTACAAATTAGGTTTAATTAAGGTTTAGAAGCAGTGAGGTGAACCCACGGTTAAGATGATGTTGCTGATTCCATTTATTTTCTACACAGCACTTCTTATGATTAGGAAATGTGCATAGATGCTGAAGTTGGAGAAGTTCCTTCTCTGGTTGTTTGGTTCCACTTGCTGCCCTCATTGTCCTTCAGCAAATTGGATGCCATTCTTTGGATTGGGAATATTGACCAATTCTTGTTATGTAAGTTACCCTCCACTGAAAGAAAAATTAGACATAGCCATGATACTGTATGCATTGAAGGAGATCCATGAATCAGAATCCTAGTAAACATAATAAATATATAGTGTGTTACAAAGATAAATCACTCAGGGTCAGAAGACCCAAGGTCAAAACCAAAGTTTTTTTTGGTGTTTTGTTTTTACTTGTGAACTTTACTGTATTGGGGGGAAAACCCTACCTAAACCCCAGTGAAATGGGAGGAAAATCCCTATAAGCCTGACCACAGGGTTACTCTGAGGATAGAATTCAAACATGCACATGAACTGCTTTTGAATTGTAACTGGTTACTTTAAGTAAGTTCTTTTAAGTGTCAGAGCTATCCTTACATGTAGGCAGAATAGTTATTAGCCTATGTTGTCAGTTATCTTTTTCTTTTGAAACAGACATTTACTAGGCACTTACTATAACCTCACTTTTACACGTAATCAAGGTGTGGATGTGACCCTGGATTTTGGAAGTGTATAACAGTAGAATACAAACTCTGAACAGTTCCTCCCAGGGTAGTACATTTCAGATATATGTCCATAGTTTATAAATGAGGTGCATTTTTTGGGGGGGTAGAGAAGGAATCAGCAACACATAAAACATTACAAAAATGTGAGGGGGATTATAATCTGTGACAATATAGGGAAAACCAAGGCCCAAGGAGGTGGAATTACTTTTCTTGGATTACAAAAAGGGTGAATGACAAAGCTAGAACTAGAATCTGAATCTAGTGGCTCCCAAAATAGGACGCTTTTCACCAGGGAGTCCAGTAGGGAATCTACATAACATTGGAGGGGAAACACACTAATATATTTGCAGAAACATTACCAGGAAAGTGGTGGATATAACAATATTAACTAAATAAACCTAAAAGTGTGTGTGTGTGTGTGTGTGTGTGTGTGTGTGTGTGTGTGTGTGTGTGTGTGTTGGGGAAACCTGTTTAATTGAACTAAAAGACAGGGAAGAGAGGAAAGAAGAAATGAAGGAAGGCAGGAAATAAGGAAGGAAATAGGCAAAATATTAAGAGGCCACTATAAACCAGGCGTTGTGCTAAATTCTTTATAAATATCATCTCTCTTGATCCTTACAACAATGCTAGGAGGTAGGTGCTATTATTAATCTTCTCCCCCTACATTTACAGGTGAAGAAACTGAGGCAAATAAGATGTTAAGTGATTTGGCTAAGGTTTTTGCTTTGTGCAAAGTAAATATCTGATGCCTGCTTTGAATCTCAGTCTTTTTGACTACAGGCCGAGCACTCTATCCACTGAGCTGCCTTGCTAATGTCTAATCCCAGCTCCATCAACAGCTGTGTGAGCTTGAATGGACTGTATCAACTCCCTAAACTTCAGTTTCCTCATCTGTCAATCCCATGGGGGTGAAGGGGAAGCTGGAAAGGAGTAATGATAACAATTTAGTCCCCATTTATGACATAGGTTATTGTAAGAATCAAGTGAGGTAATGGGCTTAGAAACTTGTTGAAAGCTGAAGCTGTGCACATGTACGATATCACTATTATCATCTTCATCATCATCACTGCCATTATACTTGATGAAGGCAAGAGTAAATTGCTAATTAAATCAATAAAATGCACATGCAAATGCATAGCCCTGATGTCTCAAGGAGAGACTTTATGTCCTCCCAAAAAGAGCTATTACAAGCCTAGTGCATCCTTTTTTATTAGAACAGCTATAACTGTTCTATGTAATATTAATAATAATAATAAAAATGTAAACCACTATTATATCATTTTCTGAATGGGGGTGGAGGGAGAAAGTGGTAAATGTTGGTAATATTGAATGCAGAAGCATTTCGCAATTAATCCATTTTCCTGAAAGTACTCTCAGCTTTCTGGACTCCAAGTACTACATCTTTCTGTTCTTTCCAACTGTAATGCCCTGCTCCAATAGTGTCACTTCCATTGTTTCCTTCTAAAAATGATATTCATCCTTCAAAGCCTAGATTAGCTGTCACTGACCCCATGAAACTTTCCTTGATCTTCCATAATCCCATCTAGAAATGATCTATCCACCCTCTTATAATTTTATATATTTTCTTCTGTTATTCCCTTTAATAAAATGTTCAAACTTGCAGTATATTTATTTGACTATTTTAAAACAACTCCATCCCAACTGGATGATATGGATGCCCAAGATCAGGGATCAAGCTTCATTTGTGTTTGTATCTTGTTAAATACAGAGCTTATATTTCACAGTAAGTATTCAATAATATAAGTGTGCACATGTTGAGGGCAGGAATGGGAGTTAGTGAATGGGTCCTAGAATCTGTTTAGTTGGAACTCCTCGAATCATTAGTCCTGTCTATAACATCGTAGACAAGTGACTATTCAACTTCTTCTTAAATACATCCAATGAAAGAGAAGTGGCTATTTTTCTGAACCATGCCATTCACTTTTGGACAGATTTCATGTTAGATTGAACAAAAACATGCCTCTGAAATGTTCAATGTTCATCCATAGGTGTTATGTCTCCTCTTCCAGGAGCTTTAATTACTCAATTCAGCTGGGCATGGAGCTTTTCACTCAGATGGTACCATTAAATTCATGTCACTTTAATATGTATGGCATAGTATTAATCTTCTTTTCAAGGCCAAGAAAAAATTTAATGTCCCTTCTACACGTCAAGCCGTTAGTGAAATAGTGTTTGCACAACCTATGCTATAATGAGTTCTTTTCTCATTCCTCTCCCATTTTGGTGCCATGCCCTGCTATGGACCATTCATTGTGTGGTGTGGTGGTGGTGGTGGTTGTAGTGGTGTGTGTGTGTGTGTGTGTGTGTGTGTGTGTGTGTGTGTGTCTGTGTCTTGTCTGTGTTTTAAAGAATACATTGAAGATAAGCCCTCCAGATACTCTGAAGTACTCTCAATGACATTCATCCACTTTGTTCTCAGCCCTGTCCACTAGCATTTGTCTCTGTATCTGGACAATTATTCTAAAATAAATAATTTTGTATTCCATGTGAAATAGTTCATTTTCAAAGTCTCTTGTCCTATTTGGACCACATACTCACATTGAAAGTTGTCGTAAACTTTGTACAAGCCATTTTACACATATACAGAATCTTCAAGTTAGAAGGAAGCTGAGAGGTCATCTAGAACAAACTAGATTCCATGACACCCGCCAAAAGTATCCTCTATTTGATGATTTCCTATCATGGGAAAGTCACAACACACTGGAACAATACTGTTGCTTTTTTGTGTATAGCTCTAATTTTTAGTGACTTTTTTCTTTATGTATTCAAGTTTTATGTATTGTGGGAGAGTATTTGGGGTATTTGGCAGGTGGATAGAGTAGGATTGCTGGGTTCTGTGGGTGGGGTCATCATATTAACAAATACAGCAACATTCACCTCTTACTGTTACTAGCTTGTTTTCATTTTTTGTCTGGGTTCAAAGCAAATTGATATATGGATATTTCGGACATTATCAACATTGGAGACTTTATATCTCTAATTGGGCTTGCACATCAGCCTGGATTGAGGTAACTCTCCATTTTGTGTTAGATTCCCTTCTCAAAATATCAAACCTCCTACCTATAGGCTCAGACTAAAATTGTCCAAAATGTCCGTTCACTTTATTAGAAACTTCAACACCAAAACTCAAGCACTTAAAGAAACAGGCAGATAGCTTCAGAGAATGAGTGGAAGTTAGAAGCTACCAACCCACTGTTAGTCAGTGAGAAAACAGGAAGTCAAGTGGTTAGATGGATAAAGGGAAGATGGGTTTTCTTCCTAGGCAGTACTCTTGGTAAGCTGGGTAGCAAAGGCTGTTACATCTGCATTCTGGTGCTTTCACCAGCTGTTACCCCATAAGATGTAATCTTTTTCTTCCTCTTTGAACATTATCCATTATGCCTTGACATATCAGTCCTTTATGATTTTTCTCTTTTATTTTCTGTCATAGGGGTAGCATTGAGTCCTCTACTTCCCTGCTGGATCAGCAGGGAAGATATCACTTTTCCTTGCCATCTTACTTTTCTTCCTATCAATGCTTTCTAGCTTATCCATGTTCTTTCCAAAATTTGACTCTCAATCCCAACTCAGTTTTAACCAGAGCAGAGAATAAAATATAATCACCTCCCTTTCCTTGACAAAAATGCCTCTCATAAGTCCATGTCAGATCACACTAAATTTTGTGGCACAGTAGATTTTGTATCACATATACCATTTTAGTCTGTTCTAAGTCTGATACTCTGGCTGCCTCCCCATCTGGTGAATAGTGTGCATGACTATGTGACAGTGGACTAATACTTGCCTCACCTGCAAATTTTAGATTTCATCAAAGAGGTATACAATCAAGTCAATGTACAGTACAACTCAATAATATTTATTCAAATATCTACATCTCCCACTACTCTGGACCCTCTGTCCTGTTGAATATTAATTCAAAGAGCTCTCTCCACTGTCCTGCCCAAAAGGCTAAAATACTGATCACCTTCAGTTCTTCAATTCAATTGAGCAAGAATGTATCAAGTACCTAAGTTGTGCCAGGGATCATAATAGGAAATATCTCACTTACCTCCACCTCACAGAAAAGAGTGCCTACCATCAGGATATTTACACTGTTCTCAAGGGACACATCATGTATACAGTTAAATTAATACAAAACATAAAAAGAAACACAAAGTGAATATTTTTTCTCTTTTCAGGGGGGCAATGAGGGGGCTTGCCTACCTAGCTGCTCAAGAGAAAGGTCATGGGATAGTTTACCAAAGAGGTCAGATCACTGGCCCTTCATTGCACATTATTTTCTTCATCCTCATTCTCAGCCCAGGAAATTACTTTGTGCCATTTCCTGAATTATCACCATTTCAATTCTTCTTTCCAAGCAATCCACACTGTAATGTTGTACAGCCTGTCAGAGAGCAGCATTCAGATATTAAAGATTCTTCATTTAATCAATCAATACATTCAATTCAATACAACAAACATAGCATTTCTTACACATCTGCTGTGTGCAAAGTACTATCACAAGCCCAGAGCAAGATAAAAGCTTATATAAAAATAGACTTGCTGCCCTTAGAGAACAAATAATCTAGTAAGGAGTTAACACTCAATCATAGAGAACAGCAATTTAGAAAAAAAAATACATGAGAAGAGGGTGAGGGATGTGTAAAACAAAGTACTCTATGAGCTCTTAGAGGTCATTATCAGTCAGAGGATGCTGTGAAGGCAATCTGGAGTATGTGGCACTTTGTAGTTATGCTTTGAAGAAGAGGCGGGAATCCAGAAGGTCACAGGGGAAAGAAGAACAATGATTCAACAAATACATATTGAATGCCTACTTTTTGAAGGCTATTTTGGGTAATAATAGTGTGAATATGGTGTCATCCCTGCCCTTAAGAAGTTTATAGACCCATAGAGGAGATAAGATATGGATATGGATAGCAATGATACAATGTATAATTCAATAGCAGCAAGGCAGGAATAAAAAATGTGAGAGGTCCTAGAAGGAAGAAGCTTCTAGGAAGGTGAGGGAGAGGGAGGGAGCAGGTGGATCCTGAACTGAGTCTTAAAAGAATCAATCAGCTAACATTTCTTAAGGGAATAGAATGTGCCAGGAATGAGACTATTATGGCATAGTGGATAGATAACTGAATCCAGGGAAATCTACATTCAAGTCCTGACTGTGACATACTGGCTGTGAGACCCTGGGCAATTCAGTGCTCTCAAGGCAACTCACTGAGGCTATCAGTTAGAGAGAAGTTGTCAGTTTGTATGGGCAGCAGGAGTTTCCTTATCTAGAAGATCTGTATATCAATGAAATCATGGTCCAGTCCGCTTATTTTTCCCTATATGACAGGCAATGTATAAGGAACTAGGTAGAGAAGGGAGAGAGGATAGGGAATGACTGGGACAAGGCCATTTGAATTATATTATCTGTGACTGACACTTTAAAATTGTTTTGTATAATCCATTCTTCTGACAGAAAATGGTCACACTCATGCTGAAGAAACAGAGGTAAAAAGAGGGTGAGTAATTCATGTTGTCATTATATAATAGCAGAAAGTGAACTCAGATACTGACTCTAAAACTAGTGCCTTTCCCACCATAGCATCATAGTGGAAGCAGTGTGAGCACAAGCATGGGTATGGGAAAATTTAGAAAGATCCCAGTTTGACCAAACTTAATTCTACCTCTATACTAGGTACTATGTGGAAAACTTCAATATAGAAAACATGGTATCAAACCTCAAAAGGAGTGTAATTTACCTTGGGTCATGGGGAGGATTCAGCAAGCATTCAGCCTCTGTCTACTATATGCCTGGCCATAGGGTAGATACAATGACAATAATGATATGATCTCTTTCTTCAAGAAGCTTATATACTACTAATAGAGGAAGGGATGGGGGAAGATATTTTCTATGCACAGATAAGTAAACTTGGGTAAATACAAAGTAAGACAAATTGAGAAGAGGGGGGAAGAAAAGTGAGAGAGAGAAGGGGGATAGGAGACAAAGACAGAGATATATAGAGTGCTGCCCCTTGAATAAAGTCAGGGATTTTATACTACAAGGTAAACATGGAGGACCACTCGTGCAGAAGTGAGATCTGAAGAAAGAACTAGCAGCCAAGGCTGGCCAGAAGGGGAAGAGTCTGAAAATGATATTATGGACAAAATAAAAAAAAAAAGTGAGAGCCAGATTTTGGAGCCACTGAAATGCAAGGCAGAATGTATTAAGCATATTTCTCCCCAGTGCCTAGCACAGGACCGTGCCCACATCAGATACTGTTTGCTTGTTACATAGAGTTTTATTAAATTCAATAGAGGACAAATTAGTATTTTTTTTTTTAATTCAGGATTGACACAGTTATATCTGTTCAATAAACTTTTGCAAAACAAAATACAAAAAGTAAGTTTGTAATTTTTGTTAAATGCATTTAGACACTACTCAAAAAATTTCAAAGAGCATGCTAATTTCAATGGGTTTTTTTGTGGAAATCAAGAAAGGTTTTCTGAAGGAAGTGATGCTTGAGCTTACAGGAGGAAAAAAAAACAGGATTTTAAAGCAAAAAGCATAATCCCATAACTTCAATCTTATGATTTTCAATTCTCATTATTTTCTTACTTAGGATGCAGGTTTTTAATTTATGAAGTTTTTGGTTATATTTTTAAATGAAAAAAGGATCATGTGTAAAAGTAAAAGAATAATCCAGTTGTCTTTTTCTATATACCTAACGTACAAGTTTCTTTTCTGACATCCTCACTTCTATTTTTTTAATAGAATGCCTTGTCTCTCCTCCTCAGAGGAAACAAATCAATGGACCATCAATAATTAAGCAAGAAATATCAGTTTCACAACTGTCTTCTTGGCAAATTGAGAGATTGAAAAACAGCTCCCAAACACAGTCCTTCGAACAATGCTCATGAATAATTAACCACATACATACATATACCAAAAGGTATAAATAAAACTCCTGTTAATAGGATCCTCCATTGTGTGTTTTTTCGATGTTGAATCATTGGTGTACTTCAGAGACCAATGAATATTTATATTCAATGGCATATGCTCATCATTTTGCCTGCGTGACCACCAGGAAGACACAGCCTCTTAGTGCCCCAGCGAGATATCTAAGATTATAAGTTATAGAAGAATTGCTGTTCTTTGAAGGGAGTTACTCACACTGATGAAATCCTAGGACCAAAGTGGGTGGAGATTGAGGAGAGTTAGAAGCAGTCAGGCAGGCAACAAGCATTTATTAAGCCCTTACTATATGTAAGACATAGTGATAAGTGCTAGGGTACAAATAAAAGCAAAATGAAATCTACTCCCTGCTATGACAGTTTATGTTCTAATGGGGGTTGACAGTGAGTGCATAAAAGGGAGCTGAAAGAGTGGAAGGAGAGAGAATGCACCTTCATGGGGGCATGGTGTCCAAACTCAAAGGGTCAGAAACATTGCAACGAGGGGAGTGAAGCATGGCTAGTCTGGGTTTGTCACCTAAATGAAACCCCAAAAAGAACCCCCTCTTACAGGAGAAGGGGTTGGCATGATGCAACAATATTCCTAAATGAAGAGACTGTAGATCCTGAGATAAGTTCCCTAGAGAAAAAGCAAAGGAGGGAGAGGTTTGGAAGATTAGATCTCCTCCTCTTGTAATTATCCTTGTCATCAAAAGGCATATTCATGTGCTGTTATGTCTGCATTATGCCTTATTTACAGTCTGCACCAGAGTAAGGAGTGAATGCTGATGAAGTTTTGATATCAGACACAACCTAGTACTGAATATCTGAATGATATCAATGAATTTTGTTCCACCTTCTAATCCCTACTGTGATCCATTACCACCACGAATAGTTTTGAGGATTGGTGAAGTACCAAAATATCGAGAGATTGCCATCTGCTTCAGTGTCCACACAACATAACTTACTCACAGTGCCATGACAGGTGTGGCATGGAAAGTGACATAGAGAAACTTGTGTTGGAAGACTGAGTGATAGCAATGAGAAAATGACCAATGTTGAAAAATCTTATGCATGGGAACATGATAAGAGTGTCAGGAATACTGTGCCTAGAGTACAGAGAGAGAGAGAGAGATCTTGATTTGAATCCTCACTCTGACACTTAATAGTTATGAGACCAGAGGGAAGTGACACCACTTCTCTAAGTCCCAGTTTCCTTATCTATAAAAATTTGGGAAAACGGTACCTGAAATTACTACTAAATAGGGTCATTATAAGGAAAATGAATTACAAATGTTGGGGTGCCATGGAAACAAGCTAAGTAAGCAAATAATTTGTCAAAGGCATTTGTGATGTTTGATGTTTAGAGTAATATAATCTCTGAAGAATCAAATTTTCAGGCTATCCAAAGGACTTGTTGGGAATAAGTAGATTGTAATCTTCCTGGAAATGTATAATCAAGGAATAAGAGTGGCTATTTATGAAGCAAGAGTGAGGGATGATAGCACAAGTCTTCAATGGCACCCACAATATGCTAAAGTAAAGCCTCTAGAATGTTAGGGAGATGCTCTATTATGGAGTTTTTGGAGGATGTGGGCAAGAAGAGGTCATGAATGATTTTCCATTTGCCCTATTAGAAGTTGAATTCACAATTGAGAAAGTTATAGTTCCATTGACATAATGAAGAATTAAGGTTATCTTCCCAATAAAATCATAAACTCTAAGCTACGAAATATAATTCATCAATCATGTATCTCCACAATATCTCATACAGTAGTCTATACTAACTGCTTATTAAATGCTTATTACATGGAAGGCTTCCTCAGATTTCCTTTTCACATTGCCTATGGAGAGAAGGTCAGCTTTGGCTGGCTTTCTGAAAGAAAATGAATTTTAAAATCTCAGATTCCACTAAATTAATGTCATTGTATATTCCTAGAAAACTTTCTTTGCTTTATATTAAAAAAATAAGATGAAACAATGAACTTTTATTATAACATATATTTGTAGAGATTAATTTTAATTAGTCCATATTTCAAAGCATTTCCTAAATTTAATTAGACAGAGAGGGCTGCACAGTTTTTCAACCCTAGCTGTCATTAATGAATAAAGAATGAAAATTAATGTTTCTCCATTACCCATTATGACATCATAGGTGTTAATGATCTGTTTATTGTTCCTTTGCTGATGGGTCAATATCAATTAAAATGAGTTCTCAGTTGAGAAAAGGAAGGCTTAGAAGCATCCTTTGTGTTTTGGGTAGTTTAGTTTCCATAGTTATATAGAAAGTTTTTGATGGTCCAGCTTGGCCTTAAGAAAAGGTGGGATAAGAGATCTGGTACCTAGGAAAATTAAAATAAAACAAAAAAAAGCCTTGAAAACAAAGTGGGTTTTAATTTATTATGGAATATCTGAATGAATTCTGTTATAAATATTATTATGTCATAATAAATAACAGCAAGGGGGGATTCAGAGAATCCTGTGAAAAACAAATTGATTAATTACCCCATATCTGTTAGACACTGTGCTAAACTGAGCATACTAAGAAAAAGAAAGACAGCCCTTGTCCTCAAGGACCTTACTGTCTTTTGGGTGAATACAGTACATAAGAGGAAGATGAAGAAGTTGGGTGATAATCCCAGAGAGTGCCTGGCACTGGGGCATGATGAAGATGCCTGTGGAATTAAAACTAAGCAGATTAACTTGTGGCTATAAAGTGATGTTATGGGAGGAGTTTTGTTTTTTGTTTTTTGTTTTTTTTTTTACTCTACACTCCACTACTACAGTCAGATAGATAGAAGCAGCTGAGGGTACTGATGAAGGAAGATGAAGCAATTTCTATGATGATGAGTTTTCTGGTGATGAATTTATCCTGGGCAGGGAATGATGATGGAGTGGAAACCAAGTAAAGTATATGGTGTCAAATGAAAACAAATGATGACGATACAGAAAAATACAATGTGCACACAATGACTACAATAATTTGAACAAAAATACTAAAAGGTAGCTAAACTCAAATAAATTCAGTGACTCATCTTGGTCCTAAAAATCAGATCATAAAACACTTTCCTTCTCTGCATAGAAAGGTTGGAAAATAGGTATGGGATGTGTCATACAATTGCTCTTCTGGTCTGTTTAGCACTTTCTTTTTCATGACAGAAAAGGTTTTTAGTATATATTGGTAAATGAAAATGATAAATAATAAAATTCCTTTAAAAGGCATCAACAAAACTAAAAACAAACAAACAAGAAAACAACTACCAAGCATTCAAACCCTACTGCAGAGAGCACAACTATAATTGACCGGCACCAATAATGAAATCAACAATGATAAATATAAAGCCTTGCACCTTGAAAAATGTAATCAGTTTCACAAGTAGAGTATGGGGGAGAAATTAATAGGTAGCACTAAATAATATCTAGGGCTTTTAGTAGACTGTAAACTCAATATGGGTCAACAGCGTGACCTATAAATCAAAAACACTAAATTGATCTTGGACAGTAGTAAGGAACAGAGAGATGATCGTTATGTTGTACTATGCACTCCTCAGGATTCATCTGAAGTATCATGTTCAAGTCTAGATCCTGTGATTTAATTAGGACAGTAATAAGAGAATGTCTACTGAGAAATGGCCATCATGGAAAAGAGCCTTGAGTCCATGCCATATGGTTGTTGTCCTTTGTTCTTGAAGAGAACCGAAATGACATCAATATGTTGGAGTCAAGTTTTAGTGTGTATGACTGTGGTTGATCTAACCAAAACAAGCTTGGAAGGCTCTATGACAGGTCAGGCACTGGTAGTCCATATGAACACTTGAAATGGCGATGTCTCTAAATTTATGCATCTCATTTATTTTGAGCTACTACAGCTCTGCTTTGCTCAAAGAGCATAGCACCTTCTTTGATGTGGGCATGCCATGTTGGTGGTCCTGTGTCAGTGTCTCCCAAACCTCACAACTAATTCCAAAGTTCTTCAGAGAGACCATGAGAATATCCTTGGATCGCTTCTTCTGATCTCCATGTCAGTGTTTGTTTTATGTGAATTCTCTGTAAAATAATCTTTTAGGCAAGCATTCTTTTGGCATTCAAACAATATAGTCAGGCCACCAGAGGTGTGCTTTCTACAACAGAATCTGAATGCTTGGCTGTTCAACTTTAGAAAGGACCTGAGTGTCTGGTACCTTATCTTGCCAGGAGATCTTTGAAATCTTCCTAAGACAATTTAAATGGAAGTGATTCAGTTTCCTGGCATGGCATTGGTATATTGTCCAGGTTTCACAGACATCCAAAAATCATGCCAGCACAATGGGGTCCTTAGGCCTTCAGTATGGCAGACAGTATATCTCTTCTCTCCCACACTTTCCTTCATGCCTTCCAAACACAAGCTAGCTCTGGCAGTGTGTGTGTCAACCTCATCATCTGTGTGTACATCCTAGAAAGTATACTGCCAAGGTAAGTGAACTTAATCCATATCATTCAAAATTTCTACATTTTCTATAACTGATGGTTCGATGTATGAATAATGTGGTGCTGACCGGTAGAGAAACTCTGTTTTCTTGGTGTTAATTATTAGGCAAAAATTAGTACAAGCAGTAGAGAATTGAATCATGATTTGTTTCATCTGAGCCTCAAAGGCTGCATTGAGTACACAGTCATCTATAAACAAAAAGTCACACACCAATTCTTCCTCACTTTAGTCTTGGCTTACAGTCTTTTCATGCAAAATAATTTACTACTGGGCTGATATTTGACCTTGATATCATTTTTGTCCTTGTTGAAGGCACTCAACAACATCACAGAAAACATTATGCTAAAAAGCATGGGACCAGGCATACAGTTCTGATTCACTCGACTGGTGACTGGGAAAATGCAAGTAATTTATCCATTATCAAGAATCTTGGCAAGCATGCTGTCATGAATTTTATAAACAATACTGCTGAAATATTCTGGGAAACCAAAACCAAAATTTGTGATAGTTTTCCACAAGCCCTTGTAGCAGCAAGCACCTCAACATCCCCAGGGTGGCTGCCAACACAGGTTCTTAGATCTGCTTTTCTAAAGGAAAGCAACTCAAAATGGTTTAACAAGCTTACTTTAATCAATCAAACATATATCATTTACCTAGTTCAGAGGAAAAAAGGTCAGCACCCCAAGCTTCAAAGTATACAGACAGAACTTACAAGACAGAGAAAGAAACAGATCAAGCAGACAGGCTTCCAAACTGTCCAATCATAAAACATCAATAACACATCACAGTTACCAGAGAGGGAAGCATCAACATCTGGATTTTCAAAGCCAGGGGGGCTCTCAACAGCTGCCCAGAGTCTCATTTGGTCAAATCACACAACACTTCTCAAAGTGAGCCCCAAAGCAAAGCCTCACATCAGGGATTATATAGTCTTCTCCTGAGTCAGGGAATGAAACCACCCTCTTGACCCACTGCCCAATCACACAGCATCAAGGTGTAGGCATTCCTGAAAACCAAGTCTCCTGCCACAGGCTCCATGTGACCACATTCAGCCTATTAGGAGGCAGAGTATATTTTCAAATCAAGTAAGTTTCTCAGAGTCTCTTAAGCCTATCAAAGGGCTTAGGGGCAGTAGCTAATGGGTTACTTACATGGATGCCCATGTGGAAAAATCAAAATTGGGAAATTCATGGCAAACTAGTCTGGGGCAAAGAATTATGGGAAGATATCTGGAACATGTCTTTGGTCACTGACTTGTCAGTTTTTCATGTAGATGCTCACATGACCCTCACCACTCCAGAACGTGAGTACAATGCTCATGCTGATTGACTAGCAAAGATTGCTAACATATTGTCCCTACTTTGACAACAACTGATGATCAGGTATTAACAAAATGTGTGCATCAAACAGCTGGGCATTTGGGGGTCCTAGCCACACACCAGTGGGTGCAAGATCAAGGTATTAGTATCTCTCATTTACTGTTAAAATAGATAGCAGCAGAATATCATAAATGGAAAAGGAGCGAACTGTTCCTCAGGTAGTAACTGGAGAGATAGCAAGAGGAAAAGTCCCAGCCCAAATCTGGCAAATAGATTATATTGGTCCACTACCATGAGATAAAGGATGCAGATTTATATGTACTTGTGTTGACATGTATCCAGGTGTACTAGTGGCTTGTCCTTATAAGAATGCTACCCAGAAAAACACTTGTAAAACTCTAGATCTCTTAAGTCTATATTATGGAACCCCAATGCAGTTTCAAAGTGACAATGGGTCACATTTCAAATGTAATTAAATGAAGAAGTATTGTATGATAAACAAAATAGAATGGATATATCATATTCCATATTATCCAGAAGCATCTGGGTTAATTGAAAGAATGAATGGATTACTGAAAGAAAAGGTAGGGAAGTTAAGTTCCAATAATTCATATCAACATTGGAAGAATAATTTGTTCATGGCTTTACATAATTTGAATAATAGACCATTGGGAGGAACAATACTTCTAGACAGAATGATGACCCCAAATCTGCAAATTACAAAACAACAAATGCATAAGATCCCAAATATTGAGTATTGGACCTTGAGGCCAGATGTCCCAGCACCATACCCAGGAACACCTGGTTTGGTGGGATATGATTTACATTGTTTAGAGGACTTTGGGTTAGACAGAAAAGAAATAAGAAAAATCTCCACTGTGATATGCATAAGAATCCCTAAAAATCACTGTGGACAGATTTTATCCAAATCAGTTACATGTATTGGCTGTAGTAATATATTCTAATTATCAAGGAGAAATTGTTGTGACATTCCATAATTTAGGTAAAGGGCCCATATAGATTCATAAAAATCATAGGATAGTTCAAGTGATTATCGTTCCTTGTAACACAATACCACTTGTAAAAACTGACCCTCCTCCCAAAATAACTGTCAGAGGAACTGAAGGATTTGGTTCTACTGATAGAACAAAATCAGGAGCTAAAGTATGGGTAAAACAGAAGCCAGATGATATTCCAAAGGCTGCAGAGATTATAGCAAATGGGAGGGATAACACTGTAACTATTGTTTATTCCAGAGAAGATGATTACAAAATTGTACCCTTAACTCATATATTCTACCATGAGCGAGGCTACAATAGTCTGGATATTTTCTCTTTGCTTTTTCTTGGCTTTTTGTCTGTTCACCTTGTTTGCTAGATTTGTTTCCATAGGCTTGGTACCCTCCACCTGTAGATGCCTGATAGCTTAAGCTGGATGTCAAGCCCGGTCTGCAACTGTGATGTGTCACCCCTGGACTTGGCATCAAGTACATTAAGAACTGACCTCTCAAATGGGACCCCTTGGGACAGGGACAGCTCCATGTCTGATTTCAGCAGCAAGTAGCCATGGAAGAAGAGACCTTTGCCCCTTACCCCAAGATTTTGGGGCCCCATTTGTTCGGGGGGAATGATGGGGAGCTTGTGCTCAAGCCTCACCCTAAAATATTGTTTTCTGTGTTTATTGTGTGCTATCCTTGTTATATTATTGTAAAATTCTGTTGACGCCAGTTATTCCTAATATATTTTTGCCAAGTAAGGGACATGAAAGATCTTGGGGCCGAATGTAAGGGTTATAGGATTTAAAGATCTTCCATGCCCCATTGGACTTACTGACATAGCAGGAAGGGGTGAGGCAAGAGGAAGCTGAAGCAAAAGCTAGAGTTCCTGTGGTGACTGGCGGTGGCAGCAGCAGCAGCAGCAGTAGTGGCCGAGGTAGAGGTAGAGGCACAAACCATTTTTTGAGCCAGCCAGAATTTTAGCTAAGGACTCTTGTTGGGGACTGCCAGGGACCGGAACTGCGGGGGGCCAGAGCTGTTGGGAGCATGCTTGCTGGACACTGAGCAGTTGCTGTGAGTGGGGAGAGAAGGACCCTTACCTGAGGTAGCCTGTTCTGTTTTGAAGGCTTGAGAATGTGGTTGTTTACTACGTTAACTACATGTGCCAATTTCATAACTACTCTGATGACTTTGACTTTCTGGTTTTGGGACTCAGTTATTTGGTATTTTAATAGATGTTCTAGCTTTATCCCCCATATAGAGAACCTGGTATATTTTGTGATTAATAACCACATAAGCCTATTTATAATTGCCATAGGCATTGTGAATATTGCATTGCTAATATAGCCCTCATGACTAAAAGTATCAAGGGTCTTTGTTAGATCAATAAACATTATTTAAGACTTTGATTCTTCTCCTAGAATTTCTCCTGGAGTTCTCAGGCAATGAATACCATATTGGCTATTATTTGGCCCTTTCTGAAGCCACACTGGCTCTGAGGTAGATGACAATCTTTTAGGTGAAGGACCAGCCTATTAAGGCGAACTCTGGCAAGAATCATGCTGGCAATGACTTAGAGAAGACCCCCTTATGATTGTCAAAAGACAGTCAGAGATGGACAAGGGAGGCATCCTTGAACTCCTGGGAAATAACCTTCTCTTGCCATAAACCCCCGAAAATTTCCATCAGCTTTTGTACAAGCAGTAGACTTATAAATCTCAGCTGAAGTATATTTAGCACCAGGTACTTTATCATATCAGAGGAGCCTTATGGCATTCAAAACCTCCTCTTCAGTAGGAAGTTTAGCTAGAGAGGAATTGACTTTAAACCTGATAAATAGGATCAGTGGCTTCAATAATGATTCATGATGGTGCATTGAGAAGACCATGGAAGTGTTCAGTCCTTCTCTATAGTATCAGGTCCTTATCATTAATCAGTGTGGGTCCATCAGCACTGAGTAGTTGAGAAACACCAAAGGTCTTTGACCCCATAAATAGCCTTCAGGGTATCATAAAAGCACTTAGGATTGTTGCTATCAATGTAAAACTGAATTTCATTTGCCTTGCTACAGAGTCAATCCTCCTACATCTCACTAAACTTGTTTGTATTTTATTGTTGATGCAGTTAAATGCTGCCTTCTTAGAGACAGATAAACTTTTATGGGGGTAAACCCTGTGATGTTTTCATTTTTCATTTTGAAGCTCCTGAAATCCCTCATCATTTTCATCAAACCAATCTTGATATTTGCAAGTTTTCTGATCCAGATGAGTAAATGTGTTGCTGTACATCATATCTTTGAAAACTATCCTCTCTGGACTCTTCTCAGCAATGCAGTGATATAAGTCAATCCCAAATGACTCATGATGGAGAGAGATAGAAAGAACTGAGTTTGAATCCTGATGGAAGCAAACTACTTGATCTTTTTCTTTTCATTGTTTGGATTTATTTCCTCTTTACCAGTTTTCATTCCATCTAGTACAATATGCCTTTGTAACCTGACTAATGTCTAATGTGAAATTATTTGCAGACCTTCTACTGGACTGTATGCCATTGTGGGGGGTAGGAGGAGAGAGGGAAGAGAAATTTGGAAAGCAAGGAACTATGGAATTGAATCTCATAAACTAAAAATAAACAAACAAATTAATAAAAAAAGAGAAAACTACCCTTTCCTTTTCTGCTCCACCATTGCCAATTGTGTATTGGTTCAGTTTTTGCTCCTTGTTAGAAATGAATTGTTCACACTTGAAGAAGCACCCTAATCTGTTGACATTAAGTCTTCTGGGAGTTGGTTTGCTTTTTGATGAATGTGAATGTTTAGCTTAGAGAGGATAAGTCTATGATTGGTCCAGCATGTTATATCTTTGCCACTCCAACTTCATTTGTGTCTCTTCTCCTTACAATGATGTAGTCTATTAAAAAATTTCAGTGTTGGCTTTAAGAGTGTATCTAGCTTCTACTTTGGTAAGCTGGCATTAATTTGCCATCCTTGCTTCACTTAGGGCTTCTATTTGGATGTGATCCCTGCTAAGTTCTCTTATAACAAGAGTTGTTCATCTTTTAGGTCTCCTGGATTTTGTGCTGTCCATAAGCATGTGCACATTTCATGTTCCTGGTAAGTGGAATTATCTTCAGCAAAGTTTTTGTACATATTTTTGTGTTTTTGCCAGCGGGTGGATTCTTTACCTCCCATGGCAAGCAGGGCAGAGTTGGGTGAAAGAAGCAATTTTAGGGTACCTTTTCTCGATCCTTTCTCATGCCAGGAGGTGAGGAGTGGTCCTGAGAAAATGCTGCCCAGAAACTCAGGAGGCTGTTGAATTCCCCTGCTGCTTCAATTCAGTGGGAAGATAACCCTATAGTCTGTTTTTTTTTTTTTCTGTGTTAAGGGCTGTGTCTACAGCTTCCATTTTATCTCCACCTGCTGTTTCATCACTCACATGTCACAACAGGATTTTGAGGTAGATAAAAATGGAAGAATGATATTGGTGATGTCTTTTGACTCTAAGTGCTCCATAGCATCTGCTTCAAACACTTTTGTGGCCATTGGAACAAATTGTTCTCATCCTCCTATTCTGCCTAAGGAAGTCTTTACATGTTTGGGATAGACACTGCCTTAATTCGCTGAAGAATCTGAGACTCCTCTCATGACTCTCATGCTGGTTTAGCTCCTTTGACAAAACAGTTTACTGTAGTGTGTCCATGATGTATGCTACAGCTTCTTGAAGCATAGTTGAGAATTGGGTCATTCAGATGAACAACAAAAGTGGATAAAATGATCTAAAAAGGACTCAGCATCCCTCACACCAGAGGTAGTAGTCTTCATTTAACACTCTGTACTAACATATAAGTATCCATTGAAGGAACTTGGTAGGTTTAGCCTGGGAAAGACTCAAGGTTGGGTAGAAGATTAATGAAAACTATCTTCAAGTATCATGAGACAAACATGTAGAGGACAAATTGCAGTTGTTCCATTTGGCTCCAGAAGGCTATAGCATAGACAAAGCATTGACATACTATGGTACCTAGGTGAAATCCATCCAACCACTGCTTTTGTATGTTTCATGGAGTAAGAATGATTTTCCAGGCCATGCTAGATTTGACCCTGGAACCATAATTGGTCAACCTATAGTGTAGGCCAAGTACTTGACTTATTGTGTTTAGGCTCAGAAACTAAAGCTAGAAGTAATGGATAGAAATTACAAAGGGATAAATTTAGGTATGATGTCAAGAAAAATAATTCCTAACATCTATAATCTACCTTTACAGGTGGTAGATTCTCCTTCCTTGGAAGTCTTCAAGCAGAGGTTAGTGATCACTTCTCATATATTGCTATACTGGGGTTTCTGTTTCCATATGAGCTGAGCTGGATGTCTTCCTTCTACACAAATCCCTTCTTAAAATTTTATGATTTTTGTGGCTCTTGGATGGATAAAATAAAATGACATATGAAAACATGTAAAGCCAATTACAAGCAGCTCTTCTGAGTACTGCTGCTGTGAATAACTTTAAGGATCTAATCGTATAGTATACTGAACTCTCTATTTATTCAACAATAAACTAAAGCAAAAAATTCAAGAAATTAAAGCACCACATTCACAACAATATAATATAATAACTTATTACTAAGGTGACCACATAGTCTTAAACAAAACATATCATTCAGTAAGTCACAATCTCCTCAATCAATATAGAGTGCCCAAGTCAAGACTTTCATCTTGACTCCAGGATAGCTTGCAGTCATCCTTAAGATAATCATCCTTAAGGGGTAGCAGACAGTACAAACGCCATCCACCCCTAGATCACAGTAAACTACTATATGATCAGTCAACACTGAGTACCTAAGTAAAGTATTCTTTCATAGAGGCTGACTTCCAAACTCCATGGTTCCTCTTCCATGCTCCCAGCACTTGCCTGAACTCACATGAGAGCTATTCCATTTCAAGCCCTTTTCAGTTTGTTTCTAGGAAAACAGAGCTTAACAGAGCTACAACAGTATTTACACACATTGCCAGCGCTATCGTCTCAATTCACTTTCTTGTCTGAAAAATCAACACAAATCAACAGACAAGACCACTTCTGTCTAACAAAGTAACACTAACACAAATCAACAGACAGAATGCTTCTTTCTGACAAAGTAACATCAACACAGACAGAACAGATGGACAGAGTGTCAACACTACAAGCATTCTCCCTCTCAGTTCTGCTTGGTACCAGCTCAAGCTAGAACTTTTATCTGCTTTGCCCCTTCTTGTTCCACCCTTCCTATTCTGCCCTTCTTGTTCTGCTCTTTCAGCAAGCTCTTCTCATCTTGGGCTCCATGTGATGACCTTAAGTCTGTTTATGGCAAGGAAGGTCTCCAAACTTACTTAGGCCTATTAAGAGTAACACAATATTTATTGTTTCCAGCAAAGACTTGACACAGTCAAAGACAAGACTAAAAGACACTTGAATAGCTGAAACAAGCACAAAAGTAATACTCTGCTTGCCATTACAAAGTACTTCACAGGCATAAAGCTAAGCAAATACAATGGGTTATAAATAACTGTTTTTGGCATCATCACCATCATAGTCAGTGTCTTGTGGGTAGCTAGGTGGCACAGTGAATAGAGTAGTGGTATAGAGCCAGGGAGACTCATCTTCCCATGCTCAAGTCTGCTCTGTTGACACTTAATAACTGTATGATCCTGGCAATTTTACCTCAGTTTCCTCATCTGTAAAATAAGCTTGAGAAGGAAATAACAAACCTCTTTAGCAATTCTGCCAAGAAAACTCCAAATAGGGATATGAACAGTCAGATACAGTGGAAAAATGACTGAACAAGAGACACGGCAAAGGCTTTTGCCATGTAATGGAGAGAGAACAGGATTTGGAGTTTTCAAATACCAACTCTGCCATATCCTTTCCTTGTGACTTGGGATAAACCAATTCCACTCTGAGCCTCAGTTTCATCATATATAAAATGGCAGATCGGACTAGATGCCTAGTCTAACGTCCCTTTTGTATCAAATATTACGTAATTTTAGTTTTGCAGTTCAGGGGTAAGTAAGATAGATAGTAAATGAGAGAGGATGAGAGAAAAGGCAACTTTTCTGTGGACCTTTTGGGACAAATCCACTGGGGGATTGGTAGAAAGTCTTTCCAAGTGAATGTTGAATCTTACTTCAATTGTTTTCAGCCTCCAGGCCAAGCAAGCTTGGCTAGAATCTGAGCCTTCCACCCCATCCATTTCTAATTTTGTTATATGGTGATTACATGGGCCGTGTAAGGAAAATGAGGCAAAGAATTTCTGCCATGTAATTATATTTTAAAAGCCAAGTAATAGCAGCTACTTTTATTAGCAATAACAATTATCAGGCCTCTTAACATTGCCTCGGATAAAGAAATTCTATGTAATGATTTGATGGTGACAGTTTTATACCCATGTCATATTAACATGAATAATTGATCTTATGTCAAGGGGAAATGATGTACACTTGCTTTATTAAAAAGCTATATACTGTAAGAATAGAAACACAAAACTGCGAAGAAAGTGAAAAATAAACCTTTCTGGGTTATAGGGAATATTCCCCCCACAATGCCACAATGATGGGCTAAATAAATACTCGTTTACTAATAGATTGTAAGCCTTGAGGCTAGGAAGCACATATTGGCCTTGCAGTCATTGACTGGAAAGAGATTTTAAAGATTTTTTTTCAGTCTAACCTTCATTAGAAATTTCCTCATTCAAAAATCTTAGCAAGTTGAGGCCCAGGTTGGAAAAGTAACTTGACTGAAACTACACAAAATGGTTTCATCTTCAGACAGTTCTGAGTATTAGAAAGTCATTCCTAACATTGAACTGAAATCCATTTCCTTAAAACACGAACCCATTATTTTGGTTCCACATTTCAAATCAAGTAGAACAAGTCTAATTCCTCTCCCATATGGCAAACATTAAATTGCAAAATAAATAAATAAATAAATAAATAAAAAAGACAGCTATTTCCTAATCTCTTCTCTAGGATCACCTTCTAGGAACTGGTTTTAAGTCCTTTCGCCATCATCCTCTTCCTCTGGATTTCTTCTGTTAATGCTACTTTGAAGTGAAGCATCTAGAATGAATGTGACACAAACTCCAGGAGTAGTCAGATATGAATAGCATATAACGACAGCAGGAAGTGAGGTAGAGGAGCATTGACTTTATGTGTACTGTAGTAAATAAAAACACATTGAATCCATCATACTATCTTTGTTCCATCCACATATGTATACCCTCTTCTCTGTCTGTTGACATTACCAGGAAGCCATAAGCACATGGGCCACTGATTCATCTGTACCCTCTCTTCCATAGTGCATTTTGAGGGTACCCTCTTCTATGTAACCTGGGTAGGAGCTGTGATTTTCAGTGTGTAAATGAGTTAGCTTCCTATCCCCTGCTCACAAGCTATTTCCCATGTGAGAAAGGTGCCCTATGTGGCTGAAGCTTATTTTAAAGATCAAGGAAAAATGAGGTTCAAATTCAATAGAAATCTATGTAAGCCTTGATTATGCTAAAGATACTATGCTAATTTGGGGGAATATGGAAAAAGACCCAGTCTTTCATCATGGATTCCATAGACTAACATTATATTAGTTATAATTATTGTTATAATTAACAAATCATGCTAGAACATATTTGTTAATTATATTTGGGGAAGCAGGAAGGCAGATATAAACAAAAGAATAAGATGTAATATCCCTCATCAATCATATTTTCTACTTCTTTAGGTTCAAATTCAGCCCCAAACACTTACTAACTGTGTGATCTTGGGCATATAACTTAACATCTGTTTGCCTCAGTTTCTTCATCTGTAAAATGTGTATAATAATAATGTCTTTAGCACCTCCAAGGGTTGTTGTGTGGTAATGTAACATAATAATTGTAAAGTGCTTTGTAAACCTTATAGGACTATATAAATTCTAAATCATTATCATTACTAATCATTACTATTATAATTGTTGTTATCAACATCATCATCTTTTACCTATTCACATCCCTCCTTATCTTCCTCTGAAAGTGTGTACTCATGCTAATTCTCCTTCTGGAATACCACGCCGCATAATGTCTGCCAATACAATTTCATTACTTCTTAATCATTGGGCTGAAGAAAAGTCCTTCCATGACTTAGGCTAACAGCACTGACAATCCCTCCTCTCTGTCTTCCCCAACTACATATGAACTTAGCTTTTCTTTAATTATTCTAGGTTATGTTCAACTTTATCATGGAGTCTTAGTAATTTTGTGGTGGAATATTTGCTCAAAAGATGGATAGATTTGTCTAACGAATGAGACAACACAGGAAACTACTGTAATTTAGTGGAAAGTACTCCAATTCAACTTAATTTAAAGCTAAGCCTACAAATCAGACATTTTTGTAAACTTGCTTAGGCATGTAATTTGTCCACCTCATTAAACCTTCAAACAATTCCATATAGAATCATCAGGCTCCTGTTCCCAGAGTTGTAGGAATAAGTTCTAAAGTTGTTTCCAAACAGAGTCGAATCAGCTTGACAACTGAATTTTAGGGGGGAAAACCCCTACTAATAATCTGATGCAAACCAGTGTTTTTCCTCTCCCCTTGCCCGACTTTGTCTCCACAACCCTTCTCTTCGCATCTTCTTCCCTTTCTCTCTCAATGATGTTTTGGGGGTTTTGCCTACTTGTCTCTTTTCTTTCTTCTGTCTCTCCTTCTTTTGCTCCCTACCCTACCTCTCTTCCTCTGTCTCTGTTTCCCCTAATTCCTTTCTTCTCCCATCAGTTTTTCATTTTTATCCCTATACCTCAATTCCTTTTTTTCTCTATTATTTTTCTCCTTTTGTGTCTCCTTTCCATCTATTTCTTATCTCTGAGACCTTTTTTCCTTCTTTTCTTTCATGCTTGTCTCTGTCTTGGTCTGTGTCTCTATCTCTTTCCTCATCTCTTTTCCTTTTTTTCAATTCCCAAGTATCTCTTCCACTTTCTCCCTATATTTTGTCCTCCCCATCTTTTCCTTCTGTGCCTCCACTCCTTTGCTTCCCCCATACACATGTCCACATATATAAGCTATAAGATAAAATGATACCAACGTTTTTTCTTACCCTGACCTTGATGCTCCCTTTGAGGAACAGGAAAAGTGCTGCTCTACTTTCATTCATTCGTGTCCCTGCTGATTTGATGGCTATGCTCAGAATGTCACTTTTTTCTGCTCTGTCATATTTCAAACTCTATGAATATAATTCTCAGAAGGATGTAATATTTCTTTTTTAACTTAATAGGTAACGAAAATAGGGTCCCTTACCAAAAACAGGTCACTGTTTGGTGAATTAACAAAGAGCAAATCAGAAATCATGTGGAATAGGTGGAAATTAGGTGACACAGTGAATAAAACATAGGACTTAGAGTCAGAAAGATGCAAGTTCAAATCTTGCCTTAGATCAGGGGCGGGGAACTTGCAGGAACATTTGGCCCTCTAGGTCCTCAAGTATGCCCTTTGACTAAATCTAAACTTCACATAACAAATCCCATCTGTAAAAGGATTTGCTCTGTAAAACTCAGACTCAGTCAAAAGGCCACAAATGAGGACCTAGAGGGCCACTTGTGGCCACAGGTTCCACACCCTTGCCTTAGATACTACCTGTGTACCCCAAGCAAATCACATGAATCCTTTGTGCCTCAGTTTCCTCGTCTATAAAAGGGCAATAATTTTAACAGTTAGGTCTTAGGGTTTTTTTTTAAGAATCAAGCAAGTTAACACTTGGGAAATATTTTGTAAACTTTAAAATCATCCACAGGTTCTAGCTGTATTATAATTAAGGGAAACTTGCAAATTTTCTAGATAATATCTCATTTATCTACTGTTTTCTTTAATACTTCCCTACCCTTATTGCTTTTAATGTATGTTTATGTGCTTAGGCAGAAAATGGTAAACAGTATGTTCATATATATGTATATATATACATATATATATATATATATATATATATATACATTTTCCCCTTCTCTTTGTACCCATCCTTTCTTCTCTCCTTTCTCTTCTCTCCTTTCTTTTTCTCTCTTCTTCCTTCAAGAAACATTTATTGAATATGTTTATATCTTCACAACTAAAATCACTTATGTCATCATTTCTAATTAGAAAATTTTAGAGTTTCTATAACACCCTGAAAATCTCCATGAATGTCATATGACAATGGGAAGCATCAGAACATATGACCATCCAGTAGAGATATAGTCCCTAGTCTCATTCCCTACACCCTTACCGCTGCTAAGAGTTTCAGCAGGGAACAGCAATAAAAAACACTTAAACTCTGATGAATTCTCATGAATCATCTCTGTCCTAGAGAACTGATAAAGAAACATAGCTTCCTTCTGTCAGCAGAGAGATGGAGACTGTGGATGTTGAATGAATATGGTATATGCTGTCAAATGTGTGTGAAATTTCATGTGGATGTACTTAATTGTATTTCTTTCCTGCAAAGAAAGAGTGTAGGTATGAGTGGGAGTAATTTAAGAAAAAAATTAACTAGTGTGAAAACAAAGAATTGGGCATTGGCCAAGTACAGGGTTCTTGTGAGCCTAGACCTGGTGCTTGGCTGATGTGAATTTTGGAGCATGAATAGATATCCTATAATAGGTAACTATCTGCTCACTGCATAAAGAGGAACCTCTTTGATTGCCTGTATGGCTAGAAATGGGGACCACATTCAAGGACCACTAGTCAGCTAGAACATCTTCTTGTCTCCCTTCTTTAGTTTTTTCTGCTATGAGGATTTTTGTCAGAGTAGAGAGACAGTGCTGCAAGAAGAAAGACCTTGAGCCCTACCCATCCAAAGCTCCCATCTATATTTACCTCAGTGTTGGTTCTTTCATTTTAGGTGAAGGGTATCAGAAATAGAAATCAGAGAATAAAGCCTAGGATGGATTTTGCAGCCAGGAAGCACTGAGGAGCAAGAAATGAAGAACAATGTTTCAGAAGAGAACCAGACAATTCATACATGAAATAAGATGTCATCCAGAAAGTGATGTTACACTTGGAGCAGGGCCAATGTTCCTGTGTTAATTTTGAGCCCACTCTCTTGAGGGACCAAGGAGTATAAACATTACCTTCCCCCAAACACTTTGAGAACACAGGATCTTGTGTTCTCAAAGTGTTTGGGGGAAGGTAATGTTTATACTCCTCTTCTTGCTATATCTTCTAAATAAATTTTATTATGAAAGCTAATTGTTTCTAAATGGTAAAATGAAACTGGGTGCTAATCACCAGCACTTAACAATGTGGGGATATGTGTGTACCATAATGGGTCCTTGAGTCAACATCATTACAGAAAAGACCACAAATCATTAGGGGAGAAATTAGTCAGTTTTGCTATGGGAAAGTGAATCTATACGTATGCTACACAACAATAAAATATTAAAAAAAAAACATTGCTTGAAACAAAAGGGCGATTTTTAAAGTTTGCATCATCACCCTTTGATTGATAATTTATCTCTAGGAGAAACAGGGTTTTGCCTTATTCATCTTTGTATCCATCCTAGTTCCTGAAAGAGTTTTACAAGAGACTTCTATCAATGCTTCCTTAATTAATGAACAAACTTGGGAATGCTACTTAACCCTTGGGAAACGAATCAATCCGTCAGCATTTATTAAGCCCATAATATGTTCCAGGCTCTGAATTAAGTGATAGGGATTAAAAGAAAGCCAAAAACACACTCCCTTTTATTAAGGAGCTGACAGTCCAAAATGTTATATACAAACAAACAATTTACTAGATTGGACATAATTCACTCAACAGAGGGAATACACTAGAAGTCAGAAGAATCAGGAACAATTTCTTGTAGAAGGTGGGGTTTTGTCTGGGACTTGAAGAAGTCCATAAAAGCCAGGAGGCAGAGGTTAGAAGGGACAGAATTCCAGACATGGGCAAGCGGCAGTCAGCAAAAATGAATGGAGTTATGAGTTAGAGTATTGTGTTTAAGGAAAAACAAGGAGGCTTGTGTCACTGGACTGAAGAATATGTGGTACAGAGTGAGTGTAGAAACCCAAAAAGGTAGGACAGGTCCAAGCTATAAAAGATTTTTAATATAAAACCAGAATTTTTATTTAATCCTGAATCTGATTAGGAGCCCCTGGAATTTATTGAATAAAAAATGACATGATCAGATTTGTACTTTCAGAAGACTAATATTATAGCAGAGTGGAGGATGGAGAGTAGTGGGAAGAGATTCAAGGTAAAGAGAACAACCAAAAGGCTATTATTATAAAAATCTAGTCTGCTGGAGAAGATGGGATACAATGAGATCAGTTGTGAATGCAGAGGGATGTGTCCTAAGGGGAAGGGACATCATTTCATCTCAGACAGGGTGAAATAAGAGATAATGAAAGAAGGTATGTGACTGATGTGGCATGAAGAGGGACAAAGAGGGAACATAAGGTTAAATGACATTTCTCTCCATCCAGGTAAACAAGAACAAATAGGAACATCTAGGAGATAGACTGAGGAAGCAGGATGGAACAGGATCTTTTCCCATTCCCTTACACTCAGGAATAAGTCAGGCAATAGGATGACTTCTTTCAGTGTCCATTGTAGGCAGCAAGCATCCCCTACCAGCATGGAAAGATCCATGCAATCAGTCTTCACCAAGTTGTGAAAATCAAAGGATATGATAGATACAAAAGTGCTCTGACATGGTTAAATTCACATAGCAACACAAGTTTATTTATAAATCCTAGGATTAGAAATATTTTTTAAAATTTCTATAAATCCTTCTTATTAATGACACTCAACGCAAATGTGTTTGTTTATAGGGTTCTCTAGAGGGAAAACACACACACACACACACACACACACACACACACTCAACAAACCTAATGTGCTAAACTTGTTTCTTTCACTTATTCTTAAGAGAGTACTAGTTATATGCTATCCCAGAGAGAGGTGATGATATAAGGAGTTTGAAATGATAAGGAGATGGAAGGGAAGAGGAGCTGTAGATCTTTCTGCATCTCTTACCATGTGTGTATAGCTAGAAAGGGAATTAGAAGACACCTAATAAAATGTGTTCCTTTTATATATGAGGTAACTGAGACCAAGGGATGTTGACAGCTTTGCCCAAAGCCATATATGTGAACAGATCTCTCTGTCTCTGTCTCTAAGTCTCTCTATCTCTCTATGTTTCTCTCTGTCTCTGTTTCTCTTGCTTTCTCTCTGTCTTTCTGTCCCTCTGTATCTCTTTCTCTCTGCCACCACATGTATAGTAATATTTGACCAATGGATTCTGGGACACCTGGCACTATAGTTTTAAAGGCCTAGTTCCTTCACTAAAAAGATCCTTCCCTTACCACCTTAATTGCCTAATTAGCATAGAAATATAGTCCCAGGCCCTCTTATCATCAACCAAGAGCACTGTCCCTCCTTTGCCTTGGTGGAGCTGATTTGGTATCTGATACTGGATATGACTAATGCCTTTGACTAAAGATTTAGGAGAGAGGGTAACTATCCTGACCCAATTATAGATCCTACATAAGTCCACACAGGTGACAAAAATTCTGTTGTTTCCACCTGTAGATGAGTCATCCAATTGGCATTCCTTCCTTGGTCACGGCTATTTCTGTTCATGAGTATAGGCTAAAGAAGCTTACTCGTTTGACCTGCTTCCTGCTTCTTTTTTTGTTGAAAAATTTGTTTTTGTTCTTGGTTTTTGGAGGGTAATTGGGGGTTAAGTGACTTGCCCAAAGTCACACAGCTAGTTTTTGTGTTAAGTGGCTTTGGCCAGATTTGAATTCAGGTCCTCTTGACTCCAGGACCAGTACTCTATTCACTTCACCACCTAGCCACCTGCTTCTGAAGTGCCACAAGAATACCCTTTGACATAACCAATCTTTGCCCCTATGGCACTGTCAGGATGTTCCTGTCCTTGGACCTCTTTAACACAGACAGTATGTGGTGGGACAGTCTGTGAATTTTATTTATTTTATAGTTTCAGTTTAAAAGCATTTATTTTTCTTCCTCCCCTGGAAAAACAAACCTATAAAAATAATCAGCGTAAGTAAAAACAAATTCTCACCTTCTCTGTGCACAGAAATATATCTTGAGTCCTATACTTTGCTTCCAGGAAGCAGGTAGTATGAATGATCAATCATCCATCCCTGGAATCATAGTTGCTGATTGCATTGATCACAGTTCTTTAGTATGTTAAAACTCTTTTGTTTTAGAATGTTGTTGATATTTTATAAGTTGTTTACCTTTTTTTCCTCTTAAATAGCCCCCTTTAATCATTTCTGTTGGGACAGCAGCATTATTTTATCTTCATAAACCACAACTGGGTCAGCCATTCCCCAACTGATGTTTGACCTCTTCATTTTCCCAGAAAAGTTGCTATACCCATTTTGTATGTATATGTTCTTTTTCTTTTTTTTTCTTTGTGGTATAGACCCCGTTCTGGTATCACTAGATCAAAAGGTATGTTCAGTTAAATAATTTTTAGGATATGATTTGAAATTGTTTTCCTGAATGACCAAACTGTTCTTCTTTCCATTTCTTGTGGGCATGAGATGCAGTACTTAATTTGTTCTTTTTTATGCCTCTCACTTTCTCAGTATATGAACAGTCTACTTCTCTTTCCTGGTAATTCCATATCACTTCTCAAATGCCAATGTTATTAACCATATGGTAAACCCTATTTACCTGCTACTATGTATCTTTTCTTTCTTTCTTTCTTTCTTTCTTTCTTTCTTTCTTTCTTTCTTTCTTTTTTTTTTTTTTGCTTTTTGGAGGGGTGAAGGCAGGAAAGTTGGGGTTAAGTGAATTGCCCAAGGTCACACAGCTAGTAAGTGTTAAGGGTCTGAGGCTGGAATTGAACTCAGGTCCTCCTGACTTCAGGGCTGTTGCTGTATTCACTGTGCCACCTAGCCACCCCTGACTATGTATCTTTTCATTGCCTTTTGAGTCAGCTCCAATTTTTATTTTTGCCAGATTGAGATTGGGTAAATGCCTATGAGTGAATTTATGGGAGAACATGGAAGGGAATTCTCTAGATTGACTGTGATCTGTATCTTGGGGGTGTAGAGGAATATATTCATAGATGGAATTATAGACCTGTTGGGTCATAAGAGTATATACTAAAACATTTCATACCCAGGTTTTATATAAACTGGATTTACGGATTGGTTGAAATGAGTTTATTTACTGAAAAGAGTATTCGGTTAATACTATATTTGATTTTAAAAGAAAAAAAAGAGGGGTGGCTAGGTGGCGCAGTGAGTAGAGCACCAGCCCTGGAGTCAGAAGGACCTGGGTTCGGATTTGGCCTCAGACACTTAATGCACACAAACAAAAACCTAGCTGAGTGACCTTGGGCAAGTTACTTAACCCGAATTGCCCTCCAAAAAGCAAAAAAAAAAAAAAAAAAGAACTCAGATTTTTAAGTATCCCCAATTCTAGTAAATGTTAATATTCCCAGGAAGGCTCTGGATTTTGAAGTTGCCCCAAATGAATGCATTTCTCACTTTGAGATCAGAAATAGAGAGAAAGCTGGGATAGAAAAAGACCCAGCATATAGAAACCAATGTAATATGGGTTAGAATCCTGGCCCAATTACTCACCAACTATGTAATCTTAGAAAAGGAACATAAATTGTATTATGATTACTTTTCTTAATTATATTAGAGTCTTATGTAGGACTCACTGAGCCTTAGAGATCATTTAGCCCAATTTCAAAATTTTAGAAATGAAGGAACTGAATCCCAAAGAGAAAGAATTAGTTAAAATCAGGAAGTCATACTAAAGTGATTTGAATTATGTCTCCAACTACAAATTCATTGTTCTTTCCATTACACCCTTTGTTACAGTCCAGGCCTGGCTAAGTATGGTAGTTCAGGTTTGGAATTAGATCTAAATGACATAAAACATTTAACCACGAAGAAAAAGTTCTACTTGGTCATAGGAGAGAAAGGATGTTCAACAAAGATGTTGCATTGATTTACTTGGGTATAACTTCCCTGCCTCTCTGGTGGTCATGTTGGTCTGCTCCTCTGAAGCCTGAGGAAAGATCTGCTGCCTTCTAATGCTCTGGCTTTTTATACTTTGGCAACTAGGAAGCTATATCAGTAACCCAAGTCATTGCATCCTGTCTTTTATTAGAAAACCTGGACATGGCATATCCACCATGTTTCCACCACATCATAATAGAAAGGATCCAGATATGGTAAAGTGTATAACTGTAGTGTATATGTATGTTTGTATGCACAGTATATACACATATGCACATATACACACATATACATATAACAGTACATACTATATAAATTATTAATCCCTTTTATCAAGAATATAGAATAATATAACCTGTGGATCAGGTGATTATAGATTTAGAGATGGAATATATCTTGAGTCATCTAGTCCAACCTACTGATTTTAGAAGGGAAGAAACTGAGGACCAGAGAAATTAAATGATTTGCCTTAAAGTACATATGTAATAAGTGGCAGAATTGGGATTTGAATGCCTGTGCTCTTATTTTTGTCAGTAACCAATAAGCACTTATCCAGCACCTATTATGTATTTGGTACCTTGAGAAGTGGTGGGAATACAGAAACAACAAGAAATAAGCCCCGCCCTCAAATAACTAATATACTAGTGGGGAGACACCATGTACATATATAACAACGTATACATACGCACATAAAATAGGTAGATATATGTATATGTGTATATGTGTGTATGTGTACGGTGCATGCAGGCATGCATACTACATTTATAAAACAACACAGAACTGATGAGGGATCCAGAGGGGTTGGGTAGGCACTTTCCATTTCTTTCATTAAGGGACCTTTAACTCTGGGCCCAGGTTTGGAGATCGGGTTGAGCTACGAGGGAATCTAGTCCCTAAAGAAAGAGTTCAGGTTCATTCTCCTTTAATTCTTGGGGTCTTATATCCACACCCTCAGCTTAAGTCAAAGCTTAAGTTTGGCTCATGTATACAGTTTCCACCAAAAAGTATTTTCATTTCTTTTGAGTCACATAATACCTAAAAGACAAAACACTCAAACGTGTCCATCAATGATGCGTTAAACATGAATCAGTAACTTATAGCTAATACTATGCTTTAAAAGTACAAAAGGCATACAGATCCCTCTTGGTTTCTATCATGTGGAGATCCCCAGTCCCAATTATCCCAAGCTCTTTAATGATTAGTCCAAACCCACTAGAGACAGTGAGGCAGATTCCTCCTTTTCTTACCTTTTTTTTCTTCATCTTGCCAGGAAATCCACAGCCAAGCAGCAAGCTTAACTATCCTTCCCGCAACATTCCCACCAAGTTCAAGGCATTGGTACCTAATGACTTATGTCATAGACATAGTCCTATTGCCAATGACCAGAGCCAATAGGATAGTACTGGGGTTGTTTCAAAATTCTAAAACAAAGAACTTACAGGGTGTTGTGATTAAAGAGAAGGTGGAAGCAGTGAGAAGATAGCTGAACATATTGACTTCACAGTATGAGGGACCTCCATGATTCAGACATGAAGCAAAATATAAATGATGAAACATTTATTAAACTCTTTTTATGTGCCAGGTATGGTGCTAAGTGCTGGGATACAAAGAAAAGAAATCAAATTGCCCCTGTCCTCAAGGATCTCCTATTCTCAAGAATCCCCTATTAGACAAGATGCTAATAACTATGTATACACAAAAAATGCAAAATTATTATGTGTATAAATGGAAGCCAATCAGAGAAAGAAGGCACTGGTGGTAGTGGTGAGGAGGAATGACACTGGGAAAGGTCCCTTACAGATTGCAGGATTTTGTCTGGAACTTGAAGGAAGTCAGCAAAGCCAGGAGGCAGAGATGAGGAGGGAGAAAATTCCAGGTATGAGAGTGTCAGGAAATGGAATTTCTTATTCAAGGAACAACAGGAAGATAAGAGTCCCAGGGCAGGAAGTACAGCTATACTGTAAACAGTGTAAAATCTATTCAAAATGTAAAGAAAATGATACCCCATATAAAAATAACAATTTTTACTGTTTCTCCACTATGATATGGGCAACTGATGGAGAATATTAAAAGCTTGGTTCACTTTTAACAAGAATTGAATCCAATCTTTCCCTCCTCCCATAATGTTTTCCATAGCAATAACAATTTATAGTTTGCTTTTTTATTTATTATACTTATGAGTGGGAAGGAGATGGGGATCTTGGGACACCTAGGCAAAACAATTGTCTCCACCAGTGAACGAAAACAACCACAACAACAAATTTATTTTACCTTTTTTAACCCATAGGTAGTAGGAACAGGGTGTGAGAAGCAGGAGAAACAAGGGAAAAGCAAAGAGAATTGTCTCTGGACTTTAGGCTCAATGACCACTGTGCCATGAAGTATGAAAAAGAAGAGTCCCATGAGCCTAAACTCCAAATATGTTATTCCTTGACTTTGGCCAAATCGTTGGAAAAACCAGGTGGACCCCAGGTTCCTACACTGCAGTTAATCCACATTGAAGCTAGCATCATACCCCTCCAAAAGTGAGGCAGCACTTGCCTACCAACTTGCTTACCACACCCATGGTAGGACAGCATACAGCAGTCTATTGCAATCCAAACACCAGGAGAAAAATACAATGAAGCAAGATTTTCCAAAGAGTGTCAGAGTTTCACTTATTTCCCACCTTTGATGTCTCAAGCAGATAGGCACAACTTATCAGGATTGCATGACACTGTGTAGCTTCCTATCAAGAAAGGTTCTTGGCAAAAAGTAAGAGGACTAGAAAGGAAGAGGAAGTCTCCAGGACAAAAATAGTTTGTTGCAAATATAACTAGGCCCAGGAATCCAGAGAAGTTTTCTGAATTATGGCAGCACTGCTCACAATAATCCTGACAGGTAGAAGAGGTATCCTCATGTGACAGAAAAAGAAGCTGAGGCTTAGCCGGGCTAACTGACCTGTTCATCACCCCAGGTGAAACAGGGTCATGGAATCATAGCTATAGAGGAGGAATGAATGTTGGGGGCCATTAGGCCCAATTGTGTTATTTTACATATAAAAAGCCCAAGGCCTAGATGGGTGAAGAAACTCACTGAGGGTCATACAACTAAGGAGTATGTGAGGCAGATTGAAATTCTTATATTCCACACTCAGGTAGATGCACTATCCACTATACCACCTTGCATAGTCCAGGTGGATTGTGATAGGGCTAACAATGAAAGAGAGAAGCAAGCTTCTGGGAAAAACTGGGAAGTACATGTTTCTTTTTTACTCCAAAATCTCTGTTTCTGGTCCTTTATTCTGTTCTAAATACTGTTCTCATGATTCCCTTTAAGAACCAGTAACCTTTATGGATACTTTTTCCTCCCCTTTCTAATGCCACTTTTTAGAAACCATTTCTAATCATTCCAGACAGGGTCCAGTAAATATCATAAGAATCTGTAAAAAATATTCCACAAGAAAATGATGGCATCATGTAAAATAGAATATCTTGGATTGATTGGAACTCAGAACAATTGCTTTCAAGTCTTGTATCAGACACAAGCTTGTTAAATGACACAAGTCATTAAACCTCTGTTTCTTTGGGACCTGTAAATAACAGTGCTTTCATATCTCAGGTTTCTTATGAGAAAAGTGCTTTTCCAGCAATAAAGTGCTGTAAAAAGAGTACTTATTAAGGATTATAATCTTCCTGGCTACTGTAGGGATGATGGAATATAAGATCTTCCCCATCTATTAATAGACCTTTGTGACCACATATGTTCCCTTTTCCCCTTGGAACAGGTTCTGTGTCCCCAGGTCTAAAGGGTACAGAGGTAGTTCAGTCATGGATGTCTTACTGCTTTGAGATCTGGCCAAGTTAACAGCTGTGAATCATCCTGAGTCACATAGAGCCCCTTGGGGGAGGAACTTTCCTAAAGGGAAACTTGCTTACGGGTAGGCTTGCTTGCAGGAAAGCTTTCACACCTTCTGGCTCTGAGCCTATTAATTGAAAACTATATATAGTGGGAACTTGGCATTTTACTTTAGGGCTCACTCATGGGAAGAATATTCACCTGAGATCTTCGTGATTTGGCCAGATGAGACTCTGGGCAGCTGTTGTTAAAGAGCCCCCAGATGTTGGTGCTCCCTGGTCTGATTATATACATATACATATATATACATATAACTCTGTTTAGACAGTTAGAACCCTGTTTATTGGATTCTTTCTTGGATACTCCTTTCTACTTATCTGTAATTAAAGTAAGATTGTTGACCCCTTTGAAGTTGTCTTTCCTTTAGAAAAGCAGATCAAAGAACCTGTGCTAGCAGCACTTATCTGTGTTGATATTATTGGCTTTACACTTCCACAGCAGCTACAAGTATCATTAACAATACAGTTCCCAAATAACTTCTTCAAGAAGACTCATTTGAAATCTCACACCTTGGAGACATCTTGGTAGAATAAAAAGAAAAAAATATAATCATGGAACTTGGAATCAAAAGACAGATTTTAAGTCTAGATTCTATCCCTTTGTAGATGAGTAATCCTGATAATGTCAGCTAGATAACACAGTAAACTGTGATATCACAAGTCAATAAGACCTGAGTTCAAATTCATCCTCAGACACTTAGTAGCTCTGTGACCCTTGGTAAATAATGTAACTTCTCTCTGTCTCAGCTTCTGCATTTGTAAAATCAGATAATACTATCACCTCCCCCCGCCAGGGTTACTGTGAGGATAACATGAGATAACTTTTGCAAAGTGTTTTGGAAACTTTCAAGTGCCATAAAAATTCTAGCTGCCACAATGACGAGATGGATAATGATGACAAAGATAAAGTCATTTCATCACCTTGAATCTCAGTTTCCCCACCTGTAAAATATGGAAAATCATAGTCACAGCAACTACCTCTGGGGTTACTATGAGGTAAACATTTGGCAAGTGGAAAGTGATTTCATTTTCCAAGCATAAAAAAGATTGCATGTCACCATTAGCTGCTGAAACACCAGATTGAATCCCAGCCTGAGTGTCACCAACCTAGATTGGATGCAGAGGTTTTGTAGAGGACACCAAGCAATCTATGAATAAGTCTCCATGAATCATAGCTCAGTTAGCCACCAGGGAATCTATTAAATTGCCTTTTATCCAAATCAGCCTCAAATTCTGACAGTTATTTGAACATTGGTTAAGCCAAGAGAAAAAAAAAAAAGGACTATTTGTGACCCTTCTTCCATACTTACTCTTGGATTCCAGTCTCAGCTCTCTCTTTGTATTGGAAAAAAATGGGAAAAAGAGCAGTATAAAAAATAATGAAATTTCCTCTCATCCAAATGAAAACATTCTGATTGAACTCTGACACCTCTCCTGCCTGGCCAGGACTGTTTTGTAACACATGCTCTAGGTCTGCTCTGTCACTCCTTAATTACACTATTAGGCTGTGTCTACACATGACAAGCTACTTTATTCCTTCAGGCATCTGATCTAAGTTGAAGGGACAAGAATTTATTTTTCAAATGCTGTAACTCATAAATCCCCATTTCTGTGCTCTCCAAACACACCATGATCCAAAGCAGATATCATTTAGTCAACCAGACTTAATTAGCTTTTAATAAATTTTGTTTTGTAAAAATAGCTAGTGAAAAAAAGAGAAATCTCCCTAGAAAGTCTGTTTCAAAATACGTTCCTAGCAGTATATATATAGACTTTGAGGAGAGTACTCTCCAGCTTAGAAGACACACATCGAAAAGAAATGTCTCACAGCTCCTGGTTCTTGGACAATTTCCATTTTCTTTTTGGATTTCTCAGAACATTCACCACATACAGTGGACCTTTACCTCCTGGGCTTCTTTTGGGGATGGGAAACTACCTTTCTTCAGGTGGCTACTTTTTCCTCAGCTTCCAATGCAGCCACTACATCAAATGTTCTGAGAAAATTAGTTTCACTAAGATGCTGATAAGAAGTTCAAACATTTTTGAACTCTTTAAATTTCACAGTGTTCTTCTCTGATCAATGGCAAGGGGGATGAAGACCAAGGAACAAAAACAAGGCTGAGGCTCTTCTCCTCTCACTTCAGGTAATTTGTTACATACAATTGACTAGGGACTTCCACCACTGTATTGACAGATATTTGAATGCCTGAGTTCCATATTGACAAACTACTTTATGCAAAATCCAGAGTGAATGACCAGTTTTCTCAAATAATCAAAATACATTTTCTATGTGGTATCCCTTTACTGTACTCAATGACTTTCAAGGATTTCTGAATTGTTGAAAGTCTATCTCTACTTAACCTAAAATCTTTTATTGATTGAATGATATCTTGGGCTTCTCAATACCTATTTTACACTGCAATTGATCTGTTGTTTCAGCTGACAAACCAAGACATACCATCTTAGCATTTTAAACAGATGATTTTCTTAGTTGAACTACACACACATACACTTTAAATTTCTTCAATGCATAAAAAAATATTTAAGCACCTACTCTATTTGTGGCACAGTAGTGGGTCCTTCAACATACAGAAGACAAGGTATATGCATTCATAAAGACAATGCCAGGTTGAGTGTGATAGAAGTAATGGGGGAAAACGAAACAGTGAGCTGTAGGAATATTTAAAGAGGGAGAACTCACTCCTTCATGTAGAAAGTGGCTCCCAGCAAAAGTTTTGAAAGAAAGAAGAATTTTAATGGATGAATATAAACGAAATGGTACAGGGTAAAACAAGAAGGAAGGCACTTGGCAGTAGTGGATGGAGTACTACAGTTAGAGTCAAGAAGATCTGTATTTGAATCTTGCAACAGCAACTAATTATGTAACCCAAATCACTGAATCTCTCTGACCTCAGTTGTTTGGTTTTTTTAATATGTAAAATGAGGCAATTTGACTCAATGGTGTGTGATGTCCTAGTTCCAAATCTATTATTCTCTGATTGCTTTCCAGGTAGAGAGGTCAACCTGATGATGTAGGTAAATGAACTGAGATGAGAGAGAATATGATGAAATAATAGATCAGTGAGTAATCCATTTTGGCTAGATCATAAAACAGGTGAAAAGAATAGCTACTGATCACTCAGTTCTGTTCTATTGAGAAAGAGTCTTAGCCCACTCTCCCAGAGACCAAAATAGTAGAATGAGAGTATTCCCCTAAGGTGTTAGGGAGGTGGATGGGAGTGAGGGGTGGGGGAGAGGATGCTTGTATTTCTGTTCTTTCTCCATCTTCCAGTAAATATCTCTTTCTCAAAGATTTAAAGTTGTTAGATGGGATTAGGGTGATGGTTAAACGCCTAGTATGGGGGATTAAGTAGATAGCAGGAGACAAGATACACACACACAGTGTAGGGTGTGTCCAGGGAGGACTGGTACCTTTGGTGCGATGGCTGCTGAGCCCTTTTTAGAGCTGCTTTCCATGTTTTGGGGTCTACATGTTCTACCTAACCCTCACCAGTGACTCCAAGAAGCTATAGCATGTGCAGTGGCCACACCCTGGCAAATGTTTCAGCCCATTGGTAAGTTAGTGGTGTTTCTACCTTCACAAGCATGAGAAGACGTCCCCTGGTGGAATGGGTGAATGAGAACAATTTTTTCCAATGACCATAAAGGCAGCTGAAGTAGATGCTATGGAGGGCTTAGAGATTAATTAGACATTGAAGACGCCAAGGTCATTCACTGCATCTTGAGCCATCACAAGTCATCGTGATTCTGTCCTGCTACTGGACTAATGTCTCTGGAGGAGAGAGTGAGGCCAACAACTTTGTGCAACTCAGCCTCACTTAAATCCAATTTACTCATGAATCAAGAGACATCACCCATACCATTTTACCATTATACCTATCTCAAAGTCCTGTGGCAACAGGCAAGTGACAAAGCAGCAGGTGTGGATACACTGGTAGTTGCAATCACAAGCCTGAACATAGGCGACCCAGGCTATAGGGTCATTTCTCACTGGAAGCAAGTGAGATTTGGCAGCCACCTGGGTGTCTGAGCAGCCTTTTAAGCATCACCTGTTTACCTCCTGGTGTGAGGAAAGGGCTAGAAAAGGTGCCCTAAAAATTGTCTGCACACCCAACCCTGATCTGATTACCATGGCAGGCACAGAATCCCACTCTGCAGTCAAAACACAAAAATATGTACAAAATGTCTGCAAAGATGATTCCACTCACCATTGGAAAATCGAATGTGCACACACTTATAGACAATACAAAACCTAGTAGACCTGAAAGACAAACAACTCTTGTTGCAGAAGAATTAAACAGGTATTGCATCTAAAAAGACCTGAGTGAAACAAGGCTGGCAAATGAAGGCCAACTTACTGAAGTTGCAGCTGGATACACGTTTTTCTGGAGTAGTCTCAGTGAAGGGAAGTGCCATCTGGTGTAGGTTTTGCAATCAAAACTAATCTAGTCAACAAGCTGGGATGTCTGCCAAAAGCAGTGAATGGCAGGCTCATGACAATGTGATTGCCATTTACAGGAAAACATCATGCCACCATTGGATACACCAAAACATCATGCCTATGTCTCACCATGATGAAACCTGATGAAGTCAAAGAAAAATTTTAGGAAGACCTAAAGACCCTTATCATCAATGTGCTAAAAGAGGACAAACTTATAATTCTGGGTGACTGTAATGCTAGAGTGGGCTCAGACTATCAGACTTGGCTGGGAGTCCTAGGGAAGAATGGAGTTGGAAACAGCACCAGAAATGGTCATTTACTACTAAAGACTTGTGCATCTCATGACCGTCTCATCACCAACACTGTCTTCCATTTGCCTAAAGGCAATAGAACTTCATGGATGCACCCTCACAGCAAACATTGCCATTTTATGGGCTATGTGATTGTAAGGAGAAGAGACAGACAAGATATGAAAGTGATGAAGCCAATGTGTGGTACAAAATGCTGGACTGATCACAGACTTATCCTTTCCAAGCTAAATATTTGCATTCCTCAAGAGTGGCACCTCCAAGACAAACTGACTATCAGAAGAATTAATGTCAACAAATTAGAGCTCTTCTCTGAGTGGGAAGGGATTAGAGAAGGAATGACATACACACTAAATAGGGTATTTCACCCTATAGGAGAGTAGGGGGGAAAGGGGATGAGAGAGGGGATGATGGATGGGAGGTCAGGCTGGGGGGGAGAGAAGTTGAAAGCACCCACTTTTGAAAAGGGACAGGATCAAATAGACAATAGAACAAGTGGGAGGTAGGATAGGAGGGAGGGAAATATAGTCAGTCTTTTATAATATATCTACTATGGAAATGCTTTGCTTAACTACACATGTACAACCTATACTGAATGGCTTATCTTTCCAGTAAGGGTGGGTGACATGGGAGGAAGGGAGTATGGGAGAAGTTATGGGAGAGAGTAGATTGGTGGAGGGGATATCCAGTGGGATCATTATTTTGGGGTGGTGGGTAGGGGAAAATGGGGAAAATTTTGTTGCTCAAAATCTTATGGAAATCGATGATATAAACTAGAAGTTAAGAAAGCATTTGATAAAAAAAAAAGACTATTTATGGACCAAAGGCCTATAGTGCATTGTAGCTATTCAGAGCTGATTTGGCCACAGTGATTAGTGATAAGCACATGATCCTAGAGAAATAGGCTGGGCACTTCCATAGTGTTCTCAACAGACCATCATCAATCAATGCTGAGGCCAGTGACTGTTTACCTCAAGTTGAAGTCAATCCCTTCCTAGCTGAAGCTCAAACTGAAGAAGAGGTTTTGAATGCTATTAGGCTCCTTACATGTGCCAAAGCCCTTAGTTCTGATTTTATTCCAACTGAGATTTACAAGGTAAGGAGTCCATTGCTCCTACAAAAGCTGACTGAAGTTTTCCAGGTTATATGGCAAGAGGAGGTTATTCCCCCAGGAGTTCAAAGATCCCTCCATTGTCTATCTCTGTAAAGGTAAAGGAAATAGATTGTCCCGTAACAATCACAGGGGAGCCTCTCTCTTTGGCAAGATTCTTGATAGATTCCTCCTTAATAAGCTGATCCTTCACTTAAAAATGGTCATCTAGGGGGCTCACTTTGAGAAGTGTCGTGTGATTTGACCAGATGAGACTCTGGGAAGCCGTTGTTGAGAGCCCCCCGGCTTTGAAAACCCAGATGTTGATGCTTCCCTCTCTGGTAACTGTGATTTGGTATTGATATAATGGTAGGACAGTTTGGAAGCCTGTCTGTTTGATCTGTAAGTTCTGTAACTCTGAATTTCGGGGTGCTGACCTTTTTCCCTTGAACTAGGTAATGTATGTTTGTTTGATTAAAGTAAGCTTGTTAACCCATTTTGAGTTGCTTTCCTTTTGAAAAGCAGATCTAAGAACCTATATTGGCAGCTACCCTGGGGATATTGGGGTGCTTGCTGCTACAAAATGGCGACGAGGATGGGATCTGCTGAGTAAAAGGAAAGTATGGGGGCTGGGATAATTGTTTGTTTCCCAGTTGTGGTAGCTCTGATTCTGTGGAGCCATGGAGCAGGAGAGAGGAAGGACCTGCATGCTGACTTCACTGAGCTGAGAGCAGGAATGATGAGCTGCCTGCATGGAGACCTGTGGAGAAGCCTGGAGCTGCTGTCTTCTGCTGGAGGAGAAGGAACCCAGGAGTTTGGAGTTCAGCCACAGGACAAGATAAGGACTGTGAGACAAAGCAGGGGCACTGAATGTGTTTCCTTGCTGCATCCCACAGTTTGGGACCCAGGAGGAAGATGGACTTGTGACTGGTGGGTGGGGTGAAGTGCCATGGACCCCAAGGACCCCACTTTGGTTTTGTTGCCCAGCTCCCTCTCTGGACTTGGAAGCAGGGGCTGGAGCAGTGTTGTGGGAAGGACACCCCCTTCCTCCCAAGAGAACTTTATGTGATAATGCTTTGTATTTTGTGAATTGATGTGAAAATGCAATGTACTTTGTTTAAGACCCAGTGGCCACTTTGGTAACTTTAGATGTACCTTGAAAATATGACTTAAGGGATGGTTAGTGATAATTGAAATGTAAATTGTCTATGCTATGGGCATACTTAGTAAGACTTTACTGAATAAGTGACTAATTGTACTTTGAGACATTGTTACAGATAAGAGACTAATTGAGCTAATCAAGACTTTGTCCCATGAGTGGAAGACTTGTACTTTGAAAACTGATGTAACTGATTGAGTTAACTTAAGAGTGACTATTTTTTTTTTATTTTACTGATAAGTGACTGAGTTAACATTTGCCCCATGAGTGGAAGACTTGGACTATTGTATTTTGAGATTATATTGTGATTTTCTTATGTACCTGGAAAATGTGACCTAAGAGATGTTTAGTGCTAATTCAAATGTAAATTGTGTATGCTATGGGCATGAAAGATCTTGGGGCCAAATGTAATGGAAATGCAGATTTAAAGATCTTCCCTGCCCCTAGCTTAAGTGCACCTGGAGCTTGTGGTGGGAGGCTTGTTTTTCAGGAAAGCCCACACCTTGATACTTTGTGATTGGGCAGTGGGTCAAGGAGGTTGTTACAATCTTTAAGCCAGGAGAAGGCTATATAAACCCTGAGGAGAGGCTTTGCTTTGGGGCTCACTTTGAGCAGTGTCGTGTGATTTGACCAGATGAGACTCTGGGAAGCCGTTGTTGAGAGCCCCCCGGCTTTGAAAACCCAGATGTTGATGCTTCCCTCTCTGGTAACTGTGATTTGGTATTGATATAATGGTAGGACAGTTTGGAAGCCTGTCTGTTTGATCTGTAAGTTCTGTAACTCTGAATTTCGGGGTGCTGACCTTTTTCCCCTGAACTAGGTAATGTATGTTTGTTTGATTAAAGTAAGCTTGTTAACCCAAAAAAAAAAAAATGGTCATCTACCTGAGAACCAGTGTGGCTTCAGAAAGGTCAAGGAACAATCAATAGGGTGTTTGTTGCCTGACAGCTCCATGAGAAATATCAGGAGCAGAACAGAAGTCTGTATACAACATTTGTAGATCTGACCAAGGCCATTGATTAGGCATGAGGGCTTTTGAAAAATTATGTCAAAATATCTTTGCCTAGGGAAGCTCACCAGCATTGTGCACTAATTTCATGACGGAATGCTTGCCTAGGTTCTGGATAATGGACAATGCTCTCATGCCTTCCCAGTCACCAATGTAGTGAAACAAGGCTGTGTGCTTGCGCCCATGCTTTCAGCCATATTGTCAAATACCAATAAGAATGAATACTGCATCAAGGTCAATTATTACATTGATGGTAAATTCTTTTTTTTTTTTTTTTGCTCTTTTTTTGGAGGAGGGAGGGTAGGCCAATTGGGGTTAAGTATGGGAAGGAAGAGGTAGTAGACTGAATACCAAACTGAAACTCTACAGAGCTGTTTTGCTGACCTCATTATTGTATTCCTGTGAAACCTGGACAATGTACCAGCACCATACCAGGAAACTGAATTGTTTGAATTGGAATTGTGTTAGAAAGATTCTGAAGACCACCTGGCAGGATAAGGTACTAGTTACTGAGTTGAACTAAACTGCCAAGCATTCTAACTCTGTTTCAAAGAGTGTAACTCCAATGGGCCAGCCATGTTATTCGAATGCAAAATGTACACTTGACAAAAAGATTGTTTTATAGATAACTCACACAGAGCAAGCATTCACATGGTGCTCAGAAGAAGCGATAGGAGGACACTCTCAACATCCCTCTTAAGAGCTTTGAATTTACTGTGTGACATGGGAGACACTGGCACAGGACAGTTCAGCATGTTGTGCTCACATCAGAGAATGTGTTGTGCTCTATGAGCAAAGCAGAATTGAAACAGCTCAAAGGAAACACAGGCGGTGCAAATTTGGAGAATCCACCCCAAATGTTCACATGGACTATTTGTGCCTGACTTGTGGTAGAGCCTTCCAAGCTCATATTGGTCTGATCAGCCACAGTTGGACACATTGATACTTGACTTTAGCATAGTGATTGCCATTTTGGTCCTCTTTGAGAACAAAAGACAATAATCAACCAACTATATATACAGACATATACATATATATGCATACACATATACATATACAGAGTTTTCTATTTTGAGTAATTGATATTATCAATCAGACCCTATTTTATAAATATATACATACTAATATATTTAATATATAACACATAAACACACACTACACACACATACACACGTGTATGAAATTTTACTTAGAAGACATTGAGTCTTTGTGATGTGGGGGTGGGAATGAATCCAGGTACTCATGTTCAGAAGTAGAAGATATTAATAAAACAGAATGGGAAGCCATAGAGCAGAAATATCCTCTCTGACTTCACTGAGGAGAGCTATTTTAAAGGAGAGAAAGACAGACTACCTGAGTCAAACTGTAACAGAAAAGAAATTGGATTTTTAATAAACAAAAAGAAAGACAGAGCTGCTTGATTAAAACCCACCCAGTTGTTGGATTAAGGGAGCAGACCTCTTCAAACTTTCATCATTTTTTGAAATCAGTGAGCTCATTGCTATGTTCCAGCATCCACTCATCTGGTGTAACACTTCAAAAGGGTATCACTCATAATGCAGCTCGCAGATACCAGCAAATTATTTGCCCCAGCAAATGAAAATCCAATGCAGGCTCCAATAAGTGTAACTCATAAATGTTTAATCCACTCAGAAGAAAACAAATTTTATTTGATTTAAGAAGAAAACTCTTTTGCCCAGCACAGCAATCTCTAGGCAAGAACAATAAGATTCATTGTTAGCAAGTTTGCATTTTCATAAATTCTTTGAGCAATTGGCAAAGCATTATTGCCATTTCTAAGTTACTGAGCTGGCATTCTCCCCACCCTCTTCTGCCTGGCCCTTTTGGTTCAGGGGAACTAGATTTCTTCTTTTAGCAGTGGGAAAGACCCATGGACCCTAGGATACTAGAACTGGAAGAAGATAAAGCCCTTGCCTGCAATCTTTCTTTTTTTGGGGGGGAGGGGGGTGGTTAAGTAACTTGCCCAAGGTCACATGGCTAGGTTCTTGTTTGTGTGTGCATTAAGTGTCTGAGGCCGGATCTGAACTCAGGTCCCTCTGACTCCAGGGCTGATGCTCTATTCACTGCACCACCTAGCTGCCCCACCTACAATCTTTCTGAAAATAGCTAGTATCCAGTTTCTGCTTCAATGTCCTCAGTGGCAGAAAACTCATCATATACTTAATTTAGCCCATGCTACGGAGAAACAGCACTCATACAGGAAAAAGACACTTCCTGTCACTATACTGGCTAGGATAAAAAGAAAACTGCTAATAAATGTGTAACAACCAGTTTTCTGTGGAGATGTACTCACACTATACTTTTAAGCTTAATCTGCATCTTTAATATTTTCTCTGTCACCCTTTTAAGACTAGATAACCAACAAACAACAAATCAACTCGTGCCACTTCCTTATTTTCTGGGGTATAAATACGAGCACTAAAAATTTAACAAACCAGTTCAAACTATTTTGAACTAGCTTCGCTACACCTATGGGTGGAAAGTTTAACCTATGCAGCTGATCCTATTTCCATGTCTAATCTTAGGTAAGTCACTTAGGATCCTAATAGGTTCAGAAAATCGTAGATTTAGGGCTGGAAAGGACCCTTGGAGTAGATCAAGCCCAACACCCTTGTTTCACAGGTTATTTTGTATAGACAATCTTTTTATATAGTTGTTCATGAGCTGTCTTCCCCATTAGACTGCTGCTTGTTTTTGTTTTGTCTGTTCTTGTTTCCCTAGTGTGGTCAGCCAAAGAGGCCAGAGCCAGGACTTCAGATAATCACCCTGATATCTGTGGACCAGAACAACAAAGACCTCTTTGAGATGGGACTTTTCACTAAGTCAGCTCTGGAGTTCTTTTGATATGGGTTACACTTATAAGGATGGTATTTGAGTTCTGAGGCTAAGAGGCTCTGCCCCAAAACTTTGGTTGTCCAAAACATTTGCAGGAAGTCAGTTCTTATGCAGATGTTCTTGATGATGCGGCCTTGGCCATTAGGCTTTGAGGCCAGCTCTCAAGAGCATCCTTTCAGATGTAACTGACTGAGATAACTGCCCAAGACTCTATGGCACCTAGGAAACAATAGGCCTTATTACCATGCTACTTCCAGGATACAACAGACTAAGATAATGATTTCTCTTCCTTCCCGTCCTTTGTCTCTTTGCTCTATAAAAACCTTTCCCTGAGTATCAGTAAATGGAGTTCATGGTTCTTCCTTGAGCTACCCACATGGCCTGGTCGTTTCTTATTCGCGTCTCTGATCATGCTAAGTGCTGGACACTGAGCAGCCCACTGCACCCTAGAAGTTAGCACAGTGCATGGCCCATGGTAGTATTTAATGCCTGTTTATTAAGCCATAGAAATGTTCAGCTGCCTGTCTAGATCACATAACTAACAAGTTTTGGAGGTGGGATGTGAATGCAGATCTTCCTGTCTTCAAGTCCTAAACTATCCACTGTCTATGCCTCTAAGCTGCATTGTCAGTTTGGGTGCCCAGGGGAATTACTAAAGCCAAGTTCAAAGTACTCTTTGGGTCTACAATGATACAACTGTAACTAAGGAGCCCCTACGTGTGTATTTACAATTAGAAGTTGGCCAGTAGACATGACTATGTCTAAATTGACATTTACTATATTGTAATGCATTAAATAGACATTACTGTAATAGTAATAACAAAACATCTTCCCCACAGACATGGGGTACACTGTCCCACAACTACACAGCATTATTGGGGACAGTGGACATACACATAGGATATACCAATAAAGAGGCTCACAAATAGGGAATATGCATGTCCTGGAACACTACAGGGTCCCAATGTCTTTTCTTTCTTTATGGTGTTCTTATGTTTATCTAAATGGGTTCAGTATCTTTCCTAGGCAGGTTGCTCAGCTGAGCTCCCTAGGCATAGCCCTCTCTATTAGCTAGGGTTGGCTCCCTTATCAAATCAGAATCTTAATACAAACTTAGAAAGTTTCATCAATCCCAAGACTTCTTCAAGAAAACATGGAGCTCACAATAAGAAAGCAAAAGAAGCCAGCTTTATCAAAATAAAAGATAGTAAGGGAAAATTATAGAATCATGTCAGATCCTCTGAGGTCCAGGAAATGGGTACGCTACTTGTGCCCTGAAGAAGCAAAGCACCCTCTTCCTCAGACATAAAAGTCTGATGGGCTTTTTATAGGGTTCTTCTCTCCATCTACCAGGACAAAACAATGGAAAAAGGGAGCAAAGAGACTGGACTTGGGGATAGGTACTGATTCCTATTAGTACAGAAAGTAAAAACTGGGATACTGGAGAATAGCTGATATTCAAATCCTGGACTACAGGGAAAGAGAACTTTGGGCCTTCATTAATTATTGCCTGACTCTGACAGGATGACTCAGCTTCTGTCTGGATTTTTCATTTAGCTGGTTAAGGAAGTTACTATAGTCCTTATCATCACAGAGGTCAAATTACTCAGTTTTGTCTACTACTTTGTCTGCTGGACTAGCTTTCTCTTGGGTGTTTTCTACTGTGCATTTGGATCTGCTCATAAATGGCCATAATCTGCTCATGAAAAGGCCAATCAACCTTTTTCCCCTCCCCTTTCACCAAGCAGAAATAATTCTTTCTCAGAGGTTGAGTTCTCTGTTTCTAAGATTCACGTTAAGAACTATTTCCTTCCTTAACTGACATTTAGGTAGTGTGTCTTTATTTTGAAAGGATTACCAGGACATAACTAATCCTTGATCCAGTGTTAATAGTTAGTTTACAAATTCCAGCTTTAACTTCAGTGTTTACCAAACAGTTTACTATTTTACTTGATGTAAATCTTTCCCTTTTGCTATCTGTTCTTTGATGAGTAAACCTTTACCTTCCTTTAATGTCCTCTGCGAAATTCCATTGTTCTATCCTGTCTAAGACATTTTAAAGTTTGGAGATAAATGTTAGCTTTGGAGTCTTTTTCTTTGGTTGAATATTCAACTACTAAAAATTTATTTAGTGCCTATAGATGTGCCAGAGCTGTAAAAGGCTTTGGGGGTTCAAAGAAAAAAAATAATCCCTGCCCTCTGAAAGTTTGTGTCATAATGGGGTGAGTGAAGAGGGCTAGTGCAAAAAGTAAGTGGATAAATGCATATACAAAATAAAATGTTGTTTTGGAAATTTTTGATTTCCTTTTATTCTTCCTGCTCCTTTTAGCTAATATTTATCTCATCTTATTTAGAGAGCATGGTAAGGTATAAAATGGATAATTTTGATTACATTAAATTAAAAAGTTTTGTACAGATAAAACCTATGTAGCCAAGATCCAAAGGAAAGTAGAAAATTGAGAGGGGGGAGATTTATAGACAGTGTCTCTGATAAAGTTCTCACACTTCAAATATATAAAAAAACTTTGTAAAATCTCTGAGAAATATGAGTTATTCCCCAATGGATAAATAGTCAAAGGATATGAACAGGCAGTTTTCTGATGGAAGATATCAGAACAATTTATAATCATATGAAAAACTGCTTTAAGTCCTTATTGATTAAAGAAATACAAATTAAAACAACCTCATTTTATACCTATTATATTGACCAAATTATTGAAAGGGAAAGTAGCAACTGTTGGAGGAGATGTGGAAGAATTGGGACACTAATTCATTGTTGGTGGAAATATGAACTGATCCTACCATTTTGGAGAACAATCTGGAATTATACCCAAAGATTTATTAAACTGCCTATTCCCTGTGACCAAGCATTACCACTATTGGGTCTATTTCCAAAATTGATTAGGGAAAAAAGGAAAAGAATCCTTATATTCTAAAATATTTATAGTAGCTCTTTTTGTGGTGGCAAAGAACTTGGAAATTTTTTTTTTGCCTTTTGGAGGGCAATTAGGGTTATGGAACTTGCCCAAGGTCACATGGCTAGGTTTTTGTTTGTGTGTGTTAAGTGTCTGAGGCCAGATCCGAACTCAGGTCCTTCTGACTCCAGGGCCAGCACTTTACTCACTGCACCACCTAGCCACCCTGAGAACTAGAGATTTTAAGGATGCCTATCAATTGGGAATGGCTGGACAAGTTATGGTATATGATTGGCATGGAATACTATTGTGCTATAAGAAATGATAAGCTCGATAATCTTAGAAAAATATAGATAGACTTGCACAAAATAATGAAGAGTGAAATGAGCAGAACTAAGAGAATGTTGTATACAGTCACAGAAATAGTGTTTTAAGAACAACTTTGAGTGAATAAGTCATTTTGACTATTTCAATACCCAGATTAACTAAAAAGGACATATAAAGGAAAATGCTGCCTGTATCCAGAGAAAGAAATGATAGTAAGTACAGAATGATTTCACACACACACATATGTGTATTTATATATATATATATATATATATATATATACATACATATGTACATATACATATTTGTGTCTCATGGTAGATATCTCAAGGATGGGGGAAATAAAGGAAAAAATTACATGATAACTATAATAAGGAATAGCAAGTTGTACATAATAGATTTGCAGTTTCATGTGCAATCACCTTTTTATTATACTGTGTTATGGAAATGATTGTTTTGTTCCATAAATTTAAAATTCAATGAATAATAAAATGTTAACCTCACCTGGCCACAACCTGTCCTGTAGGATGTAAAATTGTATTTAACACCTTAAACATTCCTTAAATAGGAAGCAGTGGAAGTATCTCAACTGGCACTGACTCCTCGTTTACATGTTAATACCCTTTCTTGATCAACCTATTTATGAATACTCTAAATGTAGTTTAATCTGTAACCTGACTAAGGTTATTTATACAGTTTGCTTGAGGAAGTCCATTTACTTGGGAAATATATGAGATTATGACTATGTCTAAGTTTATTTAACTTTGAGGACATTGAAGGAAGTATGAGATTATGGATCTATCTTCTCTTTAACTTCTATAGCCTAAGAGGAATGTAAAAGATTGAAATATGTAAATGAATTATTTCTCTGACAATCTCATGTAATTTTTCCTATAAGAAGGCTTCTTAGAATCCTCCAGGTTTTCTCTGAGGCCTGAACCTATGCTTGAACTCAACAATAAAACCTAGATTTTACCCTTGAAATTTCGGTTTTGTGGTAAATATATATATATTTGTATATATATTTGACATTTTAAAAACTCACTTTTTATATACACCACATGAACTCAGAGAAAAGATATTTCTTTCCTAATGATGTTTTTTCAGAGAGATAATTCCAGTGACTTTATTTGTTTTAGGGAATTTCACAAGGGGAAACTCCCTCAGCCAATGATGATTGGAATTTCTACATATAGAGTTCTGCCTAAGGATCTGAGAAGTTGAAGAAATTTCCCACAGCTTCACAAATAGTGTATGTTGGTATTAGGACTCGAAAACATGTTTTCTTTACTCTATTTTAGGCTCTCTATCTGCCATACCACTCTATCAGATATCTTCTCTATGCCCTCTAGTAATGCAACTAATCAATCAGATCCTCACTTCAGCTGCAGTCATGGCCAGCCCTGGATGTAAAGAAATTCTGGGCACTGTTTGGAAACCCTTACACTACTATGGTTCTCTGATTAGGCATTTAGACCATCTGTGAAAAGCAAATGTTCATATCTAAAATAGGCAAAACTGATAGAGATATGAAGGCATTTGACCTTTGTTAGACCTTGTCTTTGGCCAAAGAATATCAACACAATGTTCTGCCATTCTGGCTTATTCTTTTGGGTTGCTTAAACAATAAATAAACATACAAATGAATGAATGAAACCAAACTAGGTTTTTAACTCTAACATTTCTACCACTTGAACTCAGAGAGGAGACATTCCTCCTGTAACACTCCCTCCTTTCCTTCCTTCCCTCTTTCCTTCCTTCCTTCCTTCCTTCTTTCCTTCCTTCCTTCCTTCCTTCCTTCCTTCCTTCCTTCCTTCCTTCCTTCCTTCCTTCCTTCCTTCCTTCCTTCCTTCCTTCCTTCCTTCCTCTCTCCATTCTCCTAGGTAGCATCCCAGCTGGAATTCCCTTTTGAAAGGCAAATATTCCTCTGGTTTGCTAAATCTTCATCTGAAGTCTTAGTCTTCAATTAAAACATTTTTCTTTAACATTTACCACGTTTGTTATCAACTATCACATTACTTATCAACTCAAGGAGTATTATGGGAAAACTATCTCCTCTCTGAATTTAAGTGGTAGGTAATTTCTGCCGAAAGATATTCATCGCTACATAGAAATGTGAAATGTAAAAACACATTTTATTTATTTGTTTATTTATTGATTTATGTTTGCTTGTTTAATTTTTGCTCAAGCATAGGTTCAGGCCTCAAAGAAAACCTGAACAATCATTACGATTCTAAAAAGTTTCTTATAGGTGAAATTATATCAAAGTGATAGAGAAATAATTTATGTACATATTACAATCTTGTATATACCCCTTAGGCCATAAAAGTTAGAGAAAAGATAAATTTACAATCCCAATACTTACTTCAATGACATAAAAGTTGAACAATGTTAGTTAAACAGGATCATAATTTCATACACAGATAAACCAAGTCAAAAGGACTAAAGGTAAATGAAGTCTACAGATTAAGCTACGTTTAGATTGTTCACAAATAGATTAATTGAGGAGGAAGATTTATGCATCACCAAGGAGTTAGGGACAGTTGAGATGCCTCTTGTCTAAGGAATGTTTAAAGCTTTAGATAATTTTTCACATCTGTGGGACAGGTTTGGGTCAACTCAACCTTACAACTACGAAAAATGACTCACCTTCATTTGAGTCAAGATTTTATCAGGTGAAAGTAATATGAACAAAATAAAGGATTTTAGTTAGCCAAATGTATAGACAACATAACCCTTAGCCCTGAATGATGAGGAGTAAAAAGGAATGAAAAATCCCCACTGTAGAAGGATTGATAGATATAAATTGAAAAAAAAAAAGGAAGGAGGATGGAAGGGGGAAAAAAGAAAAAAAAGGGAGAGAGGAAAGGAAGGAGGAAATGAGGAAAGAAGGATAAGATGAAGAGAAAAAAGGGAGGAAAGATGGAATGAAGAGACAAGGTAGGAAGGATGGATAAAAACAGAATAAAAAGAAGGAAGGGAGGGAAGAAGGAGGGGATGGAGCAACAAAGGAATTAGAAAGAAAGATGGATCAACATGGAAGGAAGTAAAGAATGAAAGACGAATAAGGTAGTAAAGGAAGGAATGAAAGGAAGGAACAGACGGAACAAGGGAAGAAGAGATGAAAGGAGGAGGGAGAATGGAAAGAAATAAATATTTACTAAGTGATTACAATGTGCCAGGCATTTAAAAATGTTATCATGCTTGATCCTCCCAACAGCCCTGGGAGATAGATGTGGTTATTATGTCCATTATACAGCTGAGAAAACTGAAAAAAAAAATAATGACAGAATTTCACTGCAAGTAAGTGTCTGAAGACAGTTTTGAACTCAAGTCTTCCTGACTCCAGGCACCGTACTCTATCCACTGTACTACTTAGATGCCTAGAGGGAAAAGAAGGGGTCAGTTTATTCTGGTCCAGTTCCCAGAAAAATGGGGAGGAAATTCCAGGAACACATAGTCTGAGGGAAGAAAGGTGGCTACATAATTTGTGTGGGACTGATTGAAGGGCTATGAAATAAGAGGAAATCAAACAAGAAAAATAAGGAAAATTAAGAGAGGAAAAAGTACTAATATTCAATCTAAATTCTCCACATAAAGCCTAGTTTGCTACATCCTTCACTTCATGTCACTTCTGCACTTTAGAAAAAGTCTTTCATAATGTAAAAAAAAATAGAAATTTGCCAAACTTTGCCTTTGAGCAACCATTCACATTTTAAAAAGTCTCTTACAATGTCATTAGGAATCACAGGTATATAAGCTCTAGACTAATAGTAGTTAGCATTTATATAATGCTTGAAGGTTTTCCAAATGCTTTATAAATATTAAATATTATCTTCATAGCAACACCAGAAGATGCTAATACTAATTGCATTTTATAGAAAAGTAGTTCATTCATATATTTGTTTATTCTTTGTTTTGGGTACTGATCTATCTTTGTCTGAAAGTTCATTAATGTATGCATTCATTTATTTATTCCATTGTATTAACATCTTCTGATTTTACAGCAACATCACTTATGTGGGGGAAATACGCCTACTCATTCCAGAATGAATTCTATATTCAAATGAATTCTGTATTCCATGTGAACACCCTATATGTTTATAAAAGGAAATGTTCACTATATTAATAAGTAAGATCAGGATTAGTAAGAATAGTTTATTTGCAATCTTAGAAATGTTAGTTTCATTTTCTATTCTGACATTTATATAATATTCCTGTACTAAATTCTTCCTCTTCCACATCCTTGTGGCATGGACCCATGCAATAATAGTTGTTCAGTACATGCAAGTGTACAGAATGGAAGATAATTAGTCTTGTTTTATTTTTAATCAGTTAGTAAATCTTCTTGATTCTGCCCCTACAACACCTAACATATCAGTTTCCTCCTAAGAGGAAAGAAATAGGAGAATGGGGAAAAGTTACAAAAATGCAACTTTAGGTTTAATGGCAGCTAAAACTTTGAAAAAGAACTATAAAAATGTGGAATTCAAAACTGCGTAACAAACTCTTTGTGTAGTAGGGAATACTTCTGCAGTATGGGTTTTATTAAAATATCTATGACTCTACCTACATATCTATAGGTAGTATATCTACTTTCTTGTGCCATGTATGTATATGCATATGTGTGTACCTATGTATATGTGTTTGCAAGTGTGTGCAAGTCTTTTTCTAGGCATTATTGATTCCAAATCAAAACAAAACAATTCCTGATTTCAAGGAGTTTACATTCTATAAAGGTAGGAGGAGGGGTGGGGGAGTGGAAGAGACAATATGCACAGATATATGTAAATTATATATGTGCCTATGGGTGTGCACATATACACACATACATGGAAGAGAGGAAACAAGGGAAGAATGGAGGAAGGGAGGAGAAAGAATAGAAACAAATATTTACTAATGATTACAATGTGCCAGGTATTTTAAAATGTTGTCACACTTGGTCCTCCCAACAGCCCTGGGAGATAAATGTTATTATGTCCACTTTACATTTGAGGAAACTGAAAAAAAAAATAATAATTACAGAGTCTTACTGCAAGTAAGTGGTGGACTACTAGTGACTGATGAGGAAGCAGCAGCACATCACCTGAGTTTTTAAAGTAAGGATTTCTATGAGACTGAGGCAAACAAGAAATGCATTCCAGTCCTGGGCAATGTTCGGTGCAAAGGCACAGAGATAGAGGATTGAATGTCTTGAATGAAGAAGACAAAGAAAGCTAACTTGGTTATTATGTACAGTGTGCAACAGGAAATATGCGTAATAAGCCCAGAAAGGTAGACTGAAATCAGATAAAGAAAGCCTTATATGTCAAAAAATAGTTTACACTTTATCTTCTAGGCAACAGGAAGCCAATGTAGCTAGAAACAGGCTAGGTTTTTGTCAGATCTGTGTTTTAGGAATATTACTTTGGCTCCTGTGTAGATGATGTATTATACAGAGGAAGAGATTTGAGGAAGGGCTACCGATTTAGGAGGATATTGCCATAGTCCAAGTGAGAGGTGATAACAAATTGAGTTAGGCTGTTGGCCTACTGCACAGAGAAGGGGAAAATGGATTGATGAGATTTGTGGAGGCAGAATCAATAATATTTGGCAACTAATTATGAATGAGGGAGGGGACTGAAAGGGATGAAGACTGACAGCAACTCTGCAATGATGAACCTGGTAATCAGGAAGGATGATAGTGCCCTCAAGAGAAATGGAGACATTCAAAATAAAGATAGTATGCTTTAGGTATATAGATGTTAAGATACATCCAATTGGAAGCTTAATATACAATAGTGCTGTGACTGACACCAGAAGAAGGAGCACTTACTTACACAGATGAAATCAAAGCTTAAAGAAATCAGAATAAGCATTTATAGGGCACTTACTACCTTCCAGGTATTATGAGAAGCACTTTACAAACATCTCATTGGATCCTCACAACAACCTTGGGAAGTAGGCGCTACTATTATATCCATTTTACAGGAAACTGAGGCTCAGGGAGTGACTTGTCCAGGGCCACAAACGTCTGAGGATGGAATTGAACCCTTGTCTTCCTGACTCTAGGGCCAGTTCTCTGGCCATTATGCCAGCTGCCCCATATGGTCTATAGTAGGCCCTTTGTAAAGAAAAAATTGAGGATTGTAATAATAGCTGCTGCTATTATTACTGCTGTGGAGGAGGAGGAGGTAGAGAAGAAATAAAGGAAACACGAAAAGAATGTCTTTTCCAAAAGCTAGTTGTAAATAAGGAAGACAACAATTTGACATGGGAGTCAGAGACATGATTGATATATCTGGGTCTCCATCTATATGTATGTATATATTTATGTATATATTCATGTATGTGTATGTGTGTATGAATAAATATTATGTTGAAGATATTAGCTTTGTCAAGTGTAACACCAAAAGACAAAATTAGAAATAATACACGTAAGTTACATAGGGGATAGATTTTAGCACTAAATAAGGGAAGATGAATTTTCTTAGATGAATTTTCTAATAAGTAAAGCTGTCAATCCTATGAAAAGGGCTGATACTTGTCATGCTGAGCTACCTATCACTGAGAATATTCCTGTAGAATCTTGAGAACTAATTAATGATATTGAAAAGGAGATTCCTAACATTAGGTCAGAGGATAAACTAGAGAAGAGGTCAGAAAACTATAGTTCCTGTCTGTTTTTTGTGTGGCCTGAAAGCTATTGTTGGCCCACACACCATAGTTTGCTGATCTCTGAATTTACTAGCCCCTAGGAGTCTTTCAAATGCTAAGATCATATCATTCTGTGCTCTTATAGTTCAGGGGTTCTTAATCTGGGTTCTGTGAACTTTTTTCTTTTTTGAAACTAGGTCTCTCTATTTTAGAAGTTCAGTGGCCACTCCTGGCCTTATACAACTATGGATTGGTGCCAAGCATTGACTTACTCTGCTTCTGATTCAGGCCAGTTCTACTCTCTATAGTCAATCTAGTTATTTCATGTTCTTAGATGCTCATCCTATTGAAGCTAGACTGATTAAAGACTTCTGATCTGCTTTAGTCTTACTAAACTCAGAACTTCTAAACTCAAGTGATACACTGGTTTCAGAGTATCCAGTAGGAGTAATTATAGCATACTACCATGCCTGACTGTGATAGCCTATTTCAATATAATTTCCTTTATATATTTCTTATTTTATTTTATTCAGTTAAAAACATTATTCTGAGAAGAGGTCCATACTTTTCACCTGATTGACAAAGGAGTCCATGAGTATTGGAAAAAAAAAAAAAAACTTTTAACAACCCTGGTCTATTTATTACTTGATATCATAACCTAAACCAGAAGATATTCCATTTAATCTGAAGGAGGGGCATAGCAAAAATTATAGCTATAATTTATATAATTTTCATGATGAATATAGGCTCCTAGGATCACAAGTGTATAGGAAAAAAATTCTCAAAAGGTCCTAACATGAGTCCTTGCATCTACATAGATTGGTAAAATGGAAAACTAATCATAGTACATATCTGCTTTCAAGTCTTAGCCCTCAGACGTGATTTGTTCTAGGTGATTTTTTTTAAGTCTTATCACTTGCTAAGTGGGATAAAACACCTATGTTGTCTATGACAAAGGATTATTTTTATGATCAAATTAGTTATTGTCTTTAATTTCTTTTCCAATGTTTTAAGGACTACATAAATATAAGACATAATTATTAAAGGTTATTAGAGCTAGAGAGAACTACAGAACATAGGATATTAGGAGCCACATATAACACTGATTCTTTCAGTAGTATGAGAGAAAAAAATCAGTTTCTCTTTTGCCCTTATCATTGTGTAGTGGACAGATGTTAAAACATTCAACTCTTAAATATTTTTAATTTAAATAATCATTACTTTGTATTGGTGAATATTGGTGAAAATATCTGTATTTTCACATATATAATTCCCTATACTAAGTTCAACACAGAAGTCAACCTCTTCACCAATTCTTCCAAACATGCACATAACACACATATGTATACATATATACATTCATACATACACACACAAATTGCAAAGCTCATTGAAAACTTGGAATCAATCAGTCAGTTCTGGGCAAGATTATTAACCTGATTTTAATTTCATTTTCTATTCCCCTCTCTTTGCAAATCCTATCGAACTCCCCTGAGGCCCAGGGCCTCATACTCCTTAATGGAATGACCTCTCATGGGTGACTTCCCTATAGAGTTTCCTAGGCTCCCGAACTGTATTGAACTGTGTATCCTGTTCAAAATTTCTGATTGTTAAAATAATGTGATTTCAGCTAACTGTTAAGCTGGAAATTGAAATGAACATTCAATTTATATTAATGTATTAATGGGTGATAATATCTTAATGTGTTACTTTTTAAAATATATTTTCATTCTAAAGAGGACATCTAAAGCAGAAATATATTAGTGATATAAAATACGTATTTAATGACCAAACAAAGAAAATTATTTCTAATGGTAGAATTTCAGGGGCTATAGTTCCTTCTGGATGATAAGTGTCTACCTTATTATAGAACATGGCACTGTCTTTGATCACTTTGTCAGTTCATTACTGTGGCTGGCTTAATCGAGTAATTTCTTGAAGCTTGGGTCTAGGTAAATTGTTATAGATTCTACTTCTGAGACTATTGGTAATTCCATATTATGACATATTGAAAACCACAAGGT